>JAQFZT010000827.1:0-19955 GCA_034696325.1 Camisiidae sp.
CAATAAACAAAGTATTGTTAAAAATAAGTTTCTATGATATAAAAAGGAAATAAATTGCTTTAAGTCATTATGACTTGAAGGAGAAAAATGAAATTTAAATGGTTTGCATTGGTTCTCATGCTTTAACATTCCAGATATTCCTTGAACACAGCTCTAAGAACTTCTTTGATTCAAAATAAGTTGTATTGATCTTAATATAAATGAATAAAAATTTACAAAACAAAAGATTTTCCTATTCATTAACTTTCACTGAATTGAATTGCTATTTATTTAATTATTTGCAGACAACTTAAAGATCTTATCGATTAATTTTATAAATAGGTTTCTTTGAAGAATAGTTATGTATAAGCTGTCAAATGAGTTGATTTCAAACAACAGTAGTGCTCATTATCTCAAAACAGTAAATTTCCGTTCGAGTTCTTATGGGAGACATTTGAACAGTTTAGTCGAGAACTTCATTTTCCCAGAAGTGCACGTCTTCATTAGCCCATAGATGTTAAACACTTCGCACCTTAAGATTAAATCAGAGAAACATTTACGAGTTTCAACACTCGCTTAAGTTGTAAATTGTCTTATCTTTTGACAAATAATACGACTTTTGCCCTCCAAATAATATTCTGTTTTACATCAAAACAAGAAAAAAGAAATTTGAAAGAAAATTTATTTATTTATTTGAGTAAATTATATTCTAGTGATTTAAAGATAAGGACATATATATATATATATATATATTGGTAAAAATTGTAAGCTATAATTCAAATTTGCATGCATTTTATTACTTTTTTTACTGCACTTCAAATTTATTTATTGCTCGTAGGGATTAAAAAGTACACATTTTTCTAGAGGATTTTGAGTAAGCAAATAATGTGCATATAAAGGGCAACTTTATGATAAAGTTTGTTCAACGACTTTATGAAATGTTCATTGAAGTCTTAGTAATGTCGCTCCGCATCGATTTTATGTATATATTGAAACATCATGTATGCAATGTATGCAATGCATGCTATGCATGTCGATGTAGTGGCATCACTAAATCACTTGCCTTTAGCTATGATAAACTATGCTCTTATCAACATATTGTATGTAACGCTTCAATTCTGTTGGCTTCAGATCAAGGACTAGATATTGATTAGAAAATTAATGATTAAAGGATTGACAAATTAAATAGTGTTATTGTATCGGTTAATATCACTTACACTACACAATAAATAATGAAAGGGTAGCTATTATTCTATGATATTAAGCTCATATGAACTTAATATGAAGAATAAATTAAACTTATAATTAATTCATAGCTTGCATTGAATGCTTTTTCTTTTATGAATAGTTTTGCATTAAATAGAGTGCAAATAATATAGAATACTTTGATTGAAATTAGAAAAATGCAAAATTATAGATTAAACTGAATTTACTCGACATTATTGAACGAAAACTGAAATTTATTCATCTGCTAAGAAATGAAGTTCTCTATGCATTGCATTCCAATATAAACTTGTACTGTAGTGAGTGTATAATGTTATAAACGAGTGAACTATAATTCGATATACAGTACTAGACTGAAGATTGAATCTGTGAGTCAGTCCAGAAGAGCCAATGTATCCATGAGGTAATAAATCCCTTTTATTGACCCAAAGTATTGTTAGCTCTCCTGAATGTGAGGCCTTTTTTATTTGGATGTGCCGTAAATCTTATATGAAAACGTAAAGTCATCTTTTACTGGCGATTTATGCAGCTGTTCATCAGTATTTCCGCGGCGGCACTGCTTTGTTGAACGAACTCTTCTTTTGTAAACAACAAGAATAAAAGGAAAGCGAGAATCTATGAGTGAAAGCCACAAAACTTTTTCTATCTATTTTGATGCATATGTGATAAAAATGATGATAAATTTCAATTTGCAAGTAACACAAAATTACATTGGAATTGAGTGAAAACCAGATTTTTCGACATGAAAAATCAACTTCAATTAGGATCAGGTCTCGTTTACCTTTTCAGTCATTAGACATATTCCACTAGTATTTTATTTACGTGATGCGATCACATTCTCGCTCATCTGTTTTGTTGACATTCCAATGCACTCTCATTTCCATCTCAACAGTAAATCTATTTCTATTTACATTTCATTCCTAAGCACTAATGTATTTTCAATTCAACACTTGAGTCTCCTCTCAATATACAAAAGGATTAATCTTCAAATTATGTCCAAATATTTTTATTACTTGTTCTGCAAATTAATCATTACTAAAATACTCTAATATTGTTTAAACAAATTGAAATGCATATAAGCTTGAATAGAGTGCATAAATTAAATTTTTCTCAACTTATTTCTTCTTCATTTATTTAGAGAATACATTTCAGATTCAATCTGTGATAAAGACGACAATTTCCCGAATATAGTTGTCGTTTAATATTCTTTTATGAAATATTACAGAGTTTTAACATGTTTAATAAAGTTTCTTAAAGAATGAATGGCAAGTCTCTATTGATTGTTTGTATAGATACAAAAATATATAAAAGCAATAGAAATAGTCTTTTGAATATTATAATAGGAACTTGACTTGAATTATATGACAATATCTTATATGCATTATTGATAAAAAATTTCGATAAACTTCATGTTTTGTCTTCAAATTCAAAGAAAAAATATATAGCTATTGAATTTTATTTGATTTTATTAGACGTTTATCTTTGTCTGTCTTCTTCCCTAAGAATATCGAATCAAACGATCACATGATGAACATAGAAAATGTTGTAACTTATCTCACAGTTATATTCAGTGTAGATAAACAGCTTTCATTCCTATAAATAGTTTCAACGTCAAGAAAAAAAGTTTTCCTACAGTTCGCGTCACATTTAATGTCTTATCTAGTATTTTATTTCAATAGATACAAAACAATACTGTATAGCAGTTTGAACTGAACTGGACTCACCTTATATTCAAAGAAAAGAAGAGATGAAACGACACTAAAATCTACTCTTACTATTCATAAAGTGGAATACAAGTGAAGCTTAATTGTGGAGCCAATTGTGAAACATCTATTTTCGGTTTTAAAGCTTTTTATTGAATAAAATTTTTGATAAACTCAGAAGAAAAACAATTATAATATTTTATTAAATGGTTTGCATAGCAAAAAACATTGATATAAATTAATAAACAAGTGATCGGCTTTTCTTATGCATTGATGTTAGAATAAAATCAAAGCCACATTACATAAACTTTTACAATTGAAAGAATTATTGTCAATAAGTGGCATAATTTGTTTTCAAATAAATACAACAAGTAATGGCAATAATTGTTTTTGAAAACTTTTGTATTGATAGTGCAAATGAGCATTTTGTTTAGAAAAGTAAATTATTATTTGAAAATTATCATTAATATACAGTTTTATAAGCTCTGTAGTGCACATAGAAGTGCATATTTAACATGCATTTGAACCGCAGTAGCATTTACTGTGATTGAATACTGTATATGTAAATTTCGTCATGTTAGCATATATTGCTCTCACGCACGTCTCCTCATATCAATGGTTACATAACTTACATCGAATATGATTCAAACGAAAATGATTTCATTTTTCAAATAAAGCATAGAACATGTTATCAAAAAAATTATATAACATTAATGATGACTTTTGTAGAAATGACCTCTAATTTCGAGTGCGATATCGATAACAATGATAGAGTGTTGATGTTTGGCTGCAAAGAGCTGTCAATTATGCTGGCATTTGCAGTTCATTATTGTAATTAATTGTGTTCATAAGTTTCTGCTCTTCTCAATGAAATCTTTTCTTATTATTTAGTTTTCAGATGACATTTCAAGTATACATTGCTTGAAGATTTTTAGATTTTTTTCTTTTTGATTAAATTCAAAACACGCAATCCTTATCCCAATTATAGAAAAGAAATCGGGAGATAAATTGGAAACCTGTTGCTTAAACTTTCCTCTTCTTCTCGTTATTTCTTTCTTAACTGAGTTAATTAAGTTCATCCATATTTAATTTGAAAGCAGATATCATTGTGCTGAGTATTGTGAGCATAAAACACACTTTATATTCTGTGCTAATACTTGTTATTTCTTCATCAACTAAAAAATAAATAATAAAATAGTTCAGAACTAGAGTAGATTCACTGTAATAAAAATATTATGTCAAATATTTCATCATTTAAGTCATGTCTCTTATGTTAGATTTTTTGATAAAACAAAGATTACTATTAAGATTAGATTAGATAAGATTAGAGACAAACCTGGAAAATATTTAATTCTTTTTCTGCTTTCGTGATTGATTTCATTGAGAACAACCAGACACTCAAAAATTGATGGTTCGGTTCCATATTTTTGAATTAATTCGCGATCATTTATGAATACAGAGACACTTGCATTATAAGCGCCATTACTCGAAGGTTTGAATTCTTTACGAGTGATATCTAAAGTTCTGGGATGACTGCCGTCATGGGCCACACGATAGATTGTCAACTCTGGCATAGGATAAACGTCGTTGACTTTGCAAAACAATTCAGAACTTGATGATGAACTATAGTGTTGTTCATCTCCAGGATATGAATAACTATTATCTTCTACTATATGTGTGGTCTTATGTTTTCTGAGAGCTGCACTGTATTCCTTTCTAGTCACTGGTTTATAATTGAATTCTATGTCTTTTGGTGTGGCTGTTATGAGAAAAATATATTGATTTTAATTTTAATATAATTACTTAGCCATCAATCACTGTCTGCATATATATAATACCGTATATAATCATTGTCTCTTCATGAGAATCTTGACTTTGTAGGGACTGTACATGACATGAATATCTGCCACTCAAGTCAATTGTGGGCCGCAACAGATTAAGCGCTCTGTATTTAATTAACGGGTCCACACTATTGACAGTATAATCCAAATTGATGCGACCCTGCAATCGACCTGATGCGTGTCGAGTGCCTAATTCTGCTATCCATTGATAGATAGGCTCGGGGTCATCATTGAGAAACCACTTCACCACTAGGTTTTTGTCATCAATTTCATCCAGTGAGTAAACACAGTCTAATACTACTGAGTCTTCAGTCCCGTTCTCTACCAAACGCGGAATCAACATTTCGCGGATTTCTAATACACCACTACAACAATCTGTCAATCATTCAAAACATTATATATTAAATATTTCATTTGTCCACTTCAAAAGGTGTCTTAATTTAAATTCACTTATTATTTTCTGTATTAATAAAGTAACTTTTTATCAATTAATAAAAGTTTTTATTGATTAACTTGTGATCAATCATGTGATCGACCATTTATGCGATCAAAATATGTGAGTAAAGCCAAAAGAAACCTCTCCGTGACTTTATATATCCATGTTTGTAGGCATTCATAATAATTGCTTACAAAAAATATTTGAATACATGGTAAGCTCCTTCTGACTTTACTCATATAGGCATATATTGCAGAATATCAAATGTCAAAACATAATTTTCATTATGCATCGCTATCAAAGCCTTCATTAGTTCAGAATCAAATGTATATAATTAAAAATAGGAAAACTTTATTTGTGATTAGTTTCAATTTAAAGCAAACTTCATATTATAAAATCAAAACAATGTGAATATAAAAAATTTGAGATATGATGAAAAATTTTCTCATTTCTTAAATCATACAAATATTTAAGATAAAGGAAAAGAAAAAATGAGAGCAACAAAACTCTCAAAAGCTATACTATTATAGTATATCTAAATGAACTCAAATAATACTAATTAATGAGATTAACTCTTAATCTTAACTAAATGTGATTATATTATTAAACATATCAAATATATAATCTTGATTAATGAGTACTGTCTAACTTTATGTTTATAAAACAGCTTTACTGTATCTTTGATTCTTATAATTTCAAATCCTTTCGTAAATTCCTGAACCGCTTAATATTCGCTATTCATTTTCAAAGAGTCAAATTTTAAAATTTTCTCTCCAGTCAATGAAATAAAAAATTTCAAGTTTAAAAAAGAAAGAAAATAAGAGTATTAGAAATAAGTTATTAAAATAATCTTATTATCTATACTTATGGCTATAAGACTAGGAATATTATTTTCTAAATTAGCTTTGCTTTAAGTCCATTAATATTTACTCAATAATAAATTGGAAGAAAATGTTCAATACATTAATGTTAGGATTCATTGACAACGGGATTTACTTCCATAATAATACTTATTATGCGCGCGCTATCGCATATCAATACTGCCATGAAGTGTCATTGCGGGTGCTCTGCCTTTTGGATTAGCTTTTGTGTAAACAAGTTTTTCCATTATTTGCTTTTGATCACAATATTTCATAATCAAATAATGATGACTATTAACTATCTATTCTTTTCAAACCTATACAACTAATTAGGTTTCCCTGACTTTTGTAATCTTTTAATTTAAAATTTTTAATATTAAAGACCGTTATTCGAAAAATGGATCTGAAAAACTTTTAATCATGCTTTCATTCGCTTAGTTTTAGTAATCCGTAAGTGAAAGCATTTAAGTCAGAACAAAATATAGAGAATCAGTTAACAAAAGTCGGAAATCTGTCGCACAATTTTAATGATAATACAACAAACTAATAAAAATACGGATTGAGTGAAGCCTTTTTGGACGATTTCCATTTCTAAAAGCTTAGTTCAATACTTAAGATTGAGTATTGAGTCTGAAAATGCGGACCAAAATTTATGAGAAAGGGCTCAATTTTAAGTACTAGTAATAGAAGCGATGGGATTGAGGTCATAGCGTTTTGTAATGTAAGACCACCTGAAACGAGTTCTACTTATTTTCTTTAGTTTGAGTTTAAGGGAAAAATACTACGATTTTTACTATTTGTCTCTCGTCAACATTTTGAGCCATTGTATTGAATACTATCTAATTCTTTTTGCGTTGCTTTCATTAAATAGATTCGTCGACAGAGAAACCTTTGCATTCTATTTGTGTTGAAAAAAGTTTTCTATTTGCCATTAATTTGCTTTTCCACGAATGCATTCACTTTCAAATAACTTTCTCGTTATACAATACTAGGGATACCTTACGGTGATATTTGACTCGTCTTGAATTTTGCTCTTTCATGACTATTTCTTATTAGAAGTCGATCATGCGTTTCCTTTCCTATGTAAAACTCTTGTGGTTTGTTGTGCTCAAGCAGTATTTACTACTTTCAGCATAAAGAGAGCACTTATTTTTTCGCATGCAATCGTCCAAATCTCAAAACAACTCCAATCGCAGTAGTTATGTTTCAATACATTCATACTCTATTCTATAGTCTTAATGCTAACGATAGCCTCAACTTAAGTTCGCTTTAAGCTAACAAAGTATGATTAGTACTTCCCCTAAAAATAGAATAATTCCATCCGGTTTTGCTCTCTGTATAATGCAATGCAAACACTATGAGAGCAGCTTTTTCTCGCCATAAATAAATTAACGGTTATCAGAGTTGAATTATCATCGCTTCTCTTACTTTTCTTTTATTATTACGCATCATATGTTTCACAAACAAACATTATTCATATGTTATACCATTATATTCTACTCTCTTCTATATTACATGTAGATTATTATGACTACGTTTTTGTTTAGATTTTTATAGAGCAACCGTTACTATCATTTCATTTGGTTTATCTTCAAATTGTTCAAACATTGTTCAAACCAAAACTCTATCTTTATATAAGACGAATAAATCTGCAAAAATAATTCTTTAATGGAAATAACGAACTCCCAAAGCTCTCAATACAAGTTACTTCTTATTATATCATATGAGATAATAAAAGTCTATTCTATGTGAAAAAATTCTTTCTACTGCATGACCACAATATGACTTTACATTAACAGTAGACTCTTGTCAACAAAACTAATGCTTTCAGCAGAAGAATAATTGCACTTATTTTAGAAAGTGTAAAGTGTTGGCTATAATTTCAGCAAAAAATAAAAGTTTAAATGGAAAAACTTCTCAAATGAATTAGCTTTTCAAACAACTCAACAAAAGAATGCATAGAAAAGAATGCTTTGAAACACATTTATTATTGATAACCCAATTAAATGGAAATAAAATTATTGATCATGTATTTTATGCAAACGAAAATAACTTATAAAGTCATCGATAGCTTTAGTTTTATTAATGATATTTTCTGTCAACAAATGTTTGCAAACTTCCATTAATATTAGATTTATAACAATTCTTAATCTAATAGCGATATCAGTAAATAACTCGAAAAATACTATTAAAAATTTCATTTTTCAAATTTTTTCTAAAAATGCAATAAAATATTCATTTTGTCTAATGTTTGCTCTCGATTAATATGAATGCAAATGTCGTGTTACATGATTTGCTTTGAATATTTTGAGAAAAAATTGAGATCTATAATTTGTACCTCAATATAATTTGAGCGAAAATATTTATGTAAAAGTGAATCAATATATTCGCTATGAATGAAATTGTCAGGAGTGAGTGAATACCAATAGGGAATTCAAGTAGAACTGTCTGTTAATTTGTAAGCAGGCGTTTCATACAAACAAATGAATCGAGGATTTGAATAAATTGAATAAGAATAAGATGAATAAGACGGAAAATAAAGAAAATAGTAACAGGGGAGAGGAGGGGAAGAGACAACAAAATGAAGGAGAGTCAGAGAGAAAGGCTATTAAAATTTTAACTACTTTTGACGCCAACAATATAAAAAAGTCGTAACAAATTTTCGAGAATTCCTTACTTGGATTAAACATGAGAAGAATGATAAGCTCAGCATAAACAAGTATATACGAGGGAGCACTTCGTTTTGTCCAAATTCAAATTGTTCACAACCTGTTTTCAATGCCCGGTACTTTCAATACTGACCTGAATTCTCAAAAAATGATCCTATTTTGAGCTTTATTAAAAGAAATTGAATTCCACTTGAGGATTGAAGGGATTGATATGAAATTGAATGACGTTATGTTAGGTTAAATTGAGGGATTGATGAACGATAGGCTTGGGAGGCTATAGGCTAAAGGGCAAAAATCTTTAAATTTGATATGCGTTGACGTTATATTGATGAATCAGCCGTGTTTATGTTAAACTGACATGAACTTTTTTTCATTCAATTGAAATTCATGATAAATTGTTAAATGGGT
Organism: Camisiidae sp.; assembly: GCA_034696325.1. Taxonomy (NCBI): domain Eukaryota; kingdom Metazoa; phylum Arthropoda; class Arachnida; order Sarcoptiformes; family Camisiidae; species Camisiidae sp. The sequence continues at coordinate 9,121 of JAQFZT010000827.1, forward strand.
ATTTCATTACCTTAGAGTAATTCATCATTTCATACACGACTGAACAAGCAATCGGTGTAGTAAAAAAGGCTTTGGACGATTTGAATGCACAAACCAAGTGTAGAGAAGAAACAGAAGTATATATTTACGATTTCAAACATAAAGTCAAGGCTAGTTCTGGTTGAAGAGCTTGCAGGAAAAAATCTGATTGAGCAGATCCTACACTCAACAGTAAAAATTATTTTTGTCGATACAATAATCCTCTAAAAGGCAAAATCTTCTATAACTATTTCCTTCAATATTGAGTTATGAGAAAGTTAGACCAACGTTAGCAACATTCGGATTCTGGTCGTGAGCTACAGGCCATTATCTATTTTACTTGTTTTACATGTAAGTGTTCTTTTATTTTCAAAGAGCCAATTGAAAAACAGAAATCATTCATTCGTATTGCAAAGCACAAGTTCGTTTCGCATCAACTTTAGCTCGAGCTTATAGTAAGATAAATATTTATATTACATTTTTCATTTCACAATTTTTATTTTTCTATCCAAAAATATCAACTCTTTGATTAGAAATCAAGATTTGAAGAAGTTTTCAGTATAAATATTTAAAAATTTTAGACAGAAATTTTCTTCGATCTCCCATTTGATAAATATTTGTTATAAAACTTTGCGTATTTTGCTTCTGGCTCTAACTTTGAATTGAAAAGAGAAGTTCACAGCTGCGACCTTGAGCATCGGATCAGCTTAGCTGAGCTCGAACTTAGTTTATGCACTTCACTCTTCAATAGTTTCTCACAATACACTCACCAATAGTGTCATGAGAGCTCTGAAAGTGAGCAAAAAATTGCTAAAACAACAGTGAAATCTGTGCACTTGAACCCTTCATAAAACACAAAATGATCGATATCTGTATGTAATTTTAAAGCAAGCTTTTCTTGTAAAGCAAGTCAACTCTTACTTGAATTCGGGTTAAGAATAGTCTCTATCAGATAAAGTTCATCTTACTATATATCTTAAGTATTTTTTTCAATATTTTCTGCTAAATTAGTGATATTATTGCTCTCACAGTAAAAGTTAATGGAAAAGCGGATCAAAAAGAAGAAAATAGATGAGAAGACGTGAACTTAAATTATAGAGAATGGTATAAATTAGTTTTTTCCTCTGATGAGCTGCTCTTTGCATTTGAATTGCATTAGAGAAACAAGTGTATAGCGACTAGAATGCAATCACGCTTTTTTAATTAGCAAACATTCATCCAAAATTAATGTGTCCCACAATATAATCCTTTATTTATGTGAGACTCGCATCTTATTTGGGGGGCTTTTGTGTCACTGTTCATGCCCTCAAAAGACATTAAAGAATTTTATCGTTGCTATTATCCAATAATAAATTACGGAATTACTCGTTACATTAGTTGCAAAATATACTATTTATAATCTCAAAAGTTGAAAATTCAAATAAAAGAGTTTCTGTGAAGCGGAAAAACGCCAAAATAGACTTATTCTCAGTGTTATATGCGTTTAAAGTGTGTTATGATATTTCTTTAAAAGTTTGTTATGACATTCGGAAAGAAGCTCGAAATAACACGATTCCGTATCAAATCGATTGCTATTAACTTGTATATCAGCTGATGTTTCACTAGCTTAGAAATATCTGAGAATTTTCATTCCAATCGTCTTTCTCTTGACTTATTTGAAAACTAAACAGTATTTTATATTTTTAATTTTCCACAAGTTTAACGATGAATTAGGAAATGTTGCCGAATATATTGTTATATTACCGACTGGAAGTCCTAAGAATAATGATGCTTTAGCAACAAAGATAATTGGGTGATTTGTATTCTGCTCAAGTAATCAAGTTATTCTTGTACTGCACTTTCATTCCGCCAAATTATTATTCTTGTAAGTCTCTCAAGAATAAAGGTATTGCATCAGTAAATCTGCCTCTACTCTAGGCATCATTCAAACGTTTCACATGCATAAAAGTATACAAGAAGTTTGTGAGAGAGTTAGTGAGTGAGAGAACGATAGATAGATGTATAGATAAATGGTTGAGAGAGAAAGAGAGAGAAAGAGAGAGAAAGGGAGAGAAGTAGAGAGACATCAAAATTGCATGTTTGCATCGCTCAGCATGAAAAGCAAAAATTCCATACTTTACTAGTAGTACTAAATTTCCAATACTTTTTGTTGTTGAGATGCTATAACACTAATAAAAAATAACTCACAATTGGAATACTGAAAAATTTTACTATCAAAATATACGACTGCATTAGGCTTTCTCTAACAGAATAAGTGCTTGAGTTGCATAGCTTTACAGTTTAATCATATTTTCTCTTAGAAAACACTGATTCCAGAAATATTGAGTGAAGTTTAGAGGTGGCTCTACTGAAAGTTATTATTAAGATAACATGAAGTGCACTGCCTTTCTGTAAATTTTATGGCAGCAAATATGATATTGTACTAAAAGCTTGCATTAAAATTGATGAATAAAGTTATCCGAAAATATATAAAGTCTGCTGCAAGGCTTCAATCAACTCACGAGTAATGCATGATTGTATATACAGTTTTGTGAAATGCGTCTATTATAATGGATATGATAGGCTATCAATAATGCGCGACTTGACTTGCCTTTGATTCGCTTGAAAGAAAGCGTAAGAAAAGAAATCGGCAGAGAGAGAGAGAGAGAGAGAGAGAGAGAGAGAGAGCGAGAGAGCGAGAGAGAGAGAGAGGAGAGATCATTGAGAAAGTATTGTTCACTTTTAGTCAGAGAAATGCGAAATTCCAGGTAATAATTCATGTTCTCTTCCAATATAAGTTACATTTTTATATTATCGTTAATACTGACACGCCTTGAACTTATTGGATAGAAATAATAAATATTATTGAATTAATGAGAGATATGAGGGATATATTAAGAGAAAATTTACAACAAGAGACCATGCGATATGGGTATTAAAATTATGAACAAAATTAAGGTTCGCTTTTTATTACGTTATGCTTAATAAATGTATTTCTATTATGACTCTGAAGTCAGATTAAATGCTATTAAGTCAGATTAAATGTAAAAGTATAGAAAATGTAATGCCATTAAAACTTGATTAAACTTATTTACATACCTGTAAAAAGAAATATAATGAGAGCGAATAGAGTATATCTCTTAAATTGATGATTGAGAAACTTTGGACTATTCAATGTTAACAAACTATACATAATGTTAAGATGACGATCAATAGAAAAAACTCCAAAAAACTTTTCAGATCAGATTCAAATATTATTATTAATTATATTAAAAGCATTGATTTTGCAACAAATAGTGTATTATTCATGATATTTTATTTATGGATTCATAAACAATGTTTATGTTTGAGTTGAAGTTGATATCGATCTTAATTTATGAAACATTCATAGAAAAACCCAGAGATATCATTATGTATACAGTGAGTGAACCACTATTTTCTTCAAAGATATGTCATTCGATGACTTCTGTGATAGCAATACATTAAGGCTATCATTTGATGGTGAAGATTATTATTAGAAGAAAATGATAGCATCTCTTTTCCATCAAGAAATAAAAGTACAATGACTTAAGGCCTGATAGTTCTTCATTTAATTATATTTGAAGCTTTAAAACTTGAAACTATATCCACAACTTTTGACCAGTTGTCACACATGAAGACACGTTTCTGAAAAGAACAAAAGTAAGACCAAAACTCGTGAGAATGATAGCTGTTCTTCACTTTTGGCACATTATCGTCTCTCAGTTTGCTGAACGACTGAAAGCAATTGGCGACTCGTGAGCGCATTGCCAACTGTTCAAAGGCGGAGATGTGGAACAGCCAACTTGGCTAAGGGGTGATAACTTACTAATATTTCAAAGCATACTATACGACAAAAGGAGAAATACTTCTTTTTAATCATTAAGATTACAAATCAGTTACAGACCCATCAGAAGACCACTTAAATTGTTTATTTTCATAATTATTCCAACTTTTAAAGTCATGCGACTCAGTATAGAAAGCAGTGATAAAGAGATGCACTTTCAGTAATGAGTTTTCAGCAAATTATCGAATTAGTTAAGAGTCAGGATATATTCGTGCTTCAGATCTCATTCTCCACCTTTGATTTAATTAACGCAATTGAATATTTGTTGAAATAGCAAAGCGTGCGAACCTTAACTTCAATTTGATTCAAAAAGAGAAAGAGAGAACTGAGAGAAAGGCTCGTCAATAGCTATTCTTTTCCGTGATATCAAAACATTGGCCATAATGTGACTGACTTTGTGTCTAAAGGGGAACAGAAAAAGATTGCATAACGCAAACTGAATGGGAAATATGGGCGAAACATATAGAAAGGCATTCTAGTAATATGTCTGTCAGTTGGCACTTGTGTTTTTATTTGGTAAAAGATTGATACGACAAATGAGGAAATAGATCGTGACCAAAATTTCAATACTATCTCATACACATAAGACATAAAAAACAATGTATCACAACATACTCTGTTTGGTTCTCTAGTTTTGTTACTTTCATTCAATGCTTGTAAAAACTTCTTTTTTTAATGCTTTCAATCCTTAATATATATATTTTCTGTATTAAACTTATACAGTAAATAATCATCATTTCGTGCGTTTTTATCGTAGACAAACACACAAAAGGAAATCCATTGCCATAAGCTGTGAATCACATACTGTACATCAACTGAGTTATTGTTCTTTACCACAAGTGAAACGCCCACTCTTTTACTCTTTTTTTAAGAAGAAGCTTCACATTAGATTCATATAGAATTAGAAATCCATTATCGGTTTGATAAGTGCCTGTCTATCTGAAGACAATGTCTACCTATGAGTTTAGAACCAAATTCTTGCACAAAAAGTGCCAAAAGTTTAAAAAAAAAGTAGATTATACTTAAAAGTGTGCGAAGACGTGTCAGGAATTTTACATTTTAAACACACGAAACATAGCAATAATAATCGTTTCTTGTCAGCAAAAGATAGTTTACTGAAGTACCAGTTGTTCACAACTGCTTGAAGTTGAGCTCAACTATAGTAAAAAGTACGTAATCTTGAAGTGACACAATTCACATAACGTGAGCTACACTTTTCACAGCTAATGTTTAATTCGATAAAACGGTCGCTTTTTATATTTTATTGCAAATGACAATGAAGTGGTGCCTAAACTCCCACATTGACGGCACCATCAGATGAGACAATAAGAGATACAGTGAAACAATAGAGAGTCGCATACTTCAAATATATCTAATTTCCCAAAGGATTATCCGAAAGCCACAGCACATATTAAGCACCACAAGAGGCCCTCATCTCGAGAGTCACGTTCCTTTATTCAACTTACAATCAAATTAACCCATAGTTCAGATGAGTCAGTTCAACACAACCGGCACATCATTTCATACAACACTATCATTTTACAGAATTACAACACTATACTCACACATACACTTATCATCAATATTGAAGAGACGCAAATGTCACTAAAATATGGCAACAGATTATCAAAACATTTTTGCATTAGACAAGAGACATTTACTAAAAGTTTGTATTTGCTAAAGGTTATAGTATTGATTTCGAGCGTTACTTAATTTCTAGATCATTATCTCATTTAGGAGAGAAGGGAATTAGTTCAGTGTTCAAAATTATTATTTTTATGAATAATTAAAAGAAATGATTATCCTTCGAAAAGTCTCAATCCAAAATGTCCAAGATCCTGTTCAACTATCCCAACACTCAATTCAGCTCTCTATGCAATAATCATTTACTCTAAAGGGAGGAAAAATGACTAAAGTGTTCCTATTTATAACAAATTAACACACGTTTACTTTATTTGCCGAGAGATTAATTACTAGGAAAGGTTTGAAGTTTGCAAAACAATGTAGAATGAATTGCCAGTGTTGTAAAAACTTTGAAACCCCTCATTTCAAAATCAATTTTGCAATTAATTTCAAAGTTTCTTGTGGAAAACAGGAGAAATATTCTTCCTAATTCGGGAAAGTTGCCAACCGTAACTGGAATAGTCATATTATAAGTTTATCATGAATTTCAATTGAAAGGAAAATCATTTCAAGACTCATTCATTCGCAATGGGTCTAAATATATTGCAACCAATCTTTGAATAGTTCCGCCTTTTACTGACCTAACCTTTCACAGTCCTAGCGCACTAACCTAACTTGGCCTCACTTAACTCAATTAAAGTTGAATCCTATTTCTTTTGGTTTAGTTTATTTTCAAGTTTCAAAACTGGATAATTATTTTGAGAATTAATAATTTATGCGATAGGAAACAGGGCTTAGAAATTTTGAATTTAGACATTTCGAAGTGCTCACAAGGAATATGCATTTTGAGAATAGTATTCATTTGGGATTTGCTTGAAACTTAGCACTCCTTTTAGTTATATTCAATCTAAGAATGAGTTCAAGAATTAGAAATTAGTTAGAAATTCTCAGTCATTCAATTTGAGTGAACTAAACTTCCATGAAAGCAGGATTAATGCACAAACTTTTCTATAATTTTAATTTTGATGCAAAGCTGCTCAACAATTTCTCATAAAATAAGTGCTTTATGTAATTTAATTTATGAATTTCGAGACAACGCCTATAAAAGAGTTGCGCTGAAATTCAGACAATTATGAAATTATAATTTGTATTAATTTAAAAGGTTGATAAGCATATAAACTGAATGAAATTATTGCTGATATTAATTAACACTGTTAAATAGATTTCTAGATACTATCTTGAAGCTTAGGATTTTTGAATGCAAAAAATGAACCTAAAACTATCTCAAATTAATTACTATATTATATTCACATTTAATTTGATCTGATTATCTAATCAAATGACTCCATCTTTTTAATGAAACTGTAGCTCAACCCAGTTTTTAATTGACAAGCCATTAGTTATTGTCTCAAAATTTCAAACTGGGCTCAAATACGCACTAATACTCAGTGCTTTCATAGCAATATATTCTTGCAATGCATTTGCAAAACTCATTTTCGAGATACCACACAAAATATTCTTGTTATTCTATAAGAATGCAAATTAGGGGAAGTACTTCTATGCAAATAACTAGAATTCGACATTTTTTGTGCAAAAATTTCCAACAATTGCAGTAACTGTTAATGTAATTTATTTTTTAAGTGACAAATGCGTTGAACACTTTGAATGCAAATGAATGAAGAAAATCAAAATATATATGAAACAAGCAATCGATATCCATTAAATTGTTGACAGCTCAAAACTTTAACTTTAGGAATTACTGTCAGATCAATCTTTCTCTATTACATTTATGTTATGATAGTATCAATGTTTATACTTATGTAGCTTTACATTCATATTTAATAATCTCTGTCATATACTTTTGTAAGTGTACAAAGCATATTATGCAAACATAATACCCTCATCTAATATTGATATTTGAATAGAAGCTTCTGTATTTCAATGGGTTTATTACAAAAATCAATCCAACCATTTTGGCTCCATAACACTATTTTTCTTCAAATCTTATCAATTTTCCCTCAATTATTTATTTTTTTCTATTTGTTTCACAAGAAAATAAACTTTTTAAAGAGATTTTTTCGAAAAGTTTGTATGAAATACATATTAAAAAACAGAAAATGATTTTCTTGAGAAATAAATTACAATTTTCCAATTTCTCTATTCAGCTTTTTGGATGAAAAAGCTTTTTCCAAATCTATTTTTTCTCATAAATGTTTGCATATGAATAATTCGAGTAATGAATAGGGCTTATGGTGTGGATTTATGAAATTTTCTTTTTATAAGTAAAGAAGAGAACCCAAAATTTAAAAGTTTAATATTAGTTTAAAGTGACAGAAAACAGATCAAGTTTCCGATAACTAAATGATTAAAGAATAAGGCATTTTTACTTATATTCTAAATATGAAAATTTCGAAAGAGATGTGAATATACAAAAACTTAATGTCTTATCATAAATTAGATCCATATTCTTAGGTGAAGAGGTCAACTAATTGAAAATTCTTGTTCATATTCAATAACTATTTCCTGATAATATATTATAAAGTAATAGTAATGTAAATGTTTGAATAAAGAGAGACTATTTTACACTTTATCCTATAATAAAAAGATAATAAATCCTACCCTTTGTCTGAGAAAATTGAGTGATAAAAAATATCATGAAAGAAGTTAAATATTATTGAGAGTGCAATAGTTTATCAATAATAAATTATTTGGACACTACGGTTGGCTAAAGTCAATAGATGAACAATAGTAAGTCTAAAAGGGATAGTATGCCTCTCTGTAATGGTAAGACATGACCAAACTATGATGGATTGAGTTTAGTTTCAAGTGAAGCATTATTCTCATGAGTATTGCGCGATATATGACCAATATATGGTTCAATAGTGCACAATATGGTCTTGTAGTGACACATTTATCATGCATTATCTCTACTTAAGTCTTACTTCTATGAAAGTAAATCTCTTGACTTTACCAATGCATGAGTTTAATCATAGAAATTGTTTATAGTTCTGCACTTTTCATCGCATTTTTTAGCCCAAATACTATGAGAGACGATAGAGATTAATGAAAAGTTAGACAAAGCAGTAATAGTGCAGAAATAGAACAATCCTTTTTTCATGAAGATTATAATTAATTGTCTAATCGATGAAAAACTCAGTAGAAATTCTTGTGGTTATAGAGAATTGCAATTACTATTAGTTATTTGTCTTCAAAAAACTGCAAACAAAATAGAAAATAAATCAAACTATTGTTTTGACAAAATTTTCAGCTCTTTTAACTTGGAAAGATTGGAGTAAATTATGTTTTGATCTACAAGATTAATGATAGTCTAATGTATTTTCTTCATTAATTTATAAGTCAAAATAGTCTTTCAAACGAAACCGATCACTTGTGTCAGTTTTAGCTGACTTTACGACAGTTTAACAATTGCTTTCAAATAATTAACTTAATATACAGAATGTTTAATGCATTGTAATGATAGACCAATCAAACAGAGACATTTCGCTTATTTATTACAAATCATTTAGTTTTATAGAAGATTTATTTTTATTATCACTCTTGTAATTGATTAGAAATCCTTTTCTCTATGATAAGCAATTTAAATACTTCTATTATAAGGACTGGTAATAAAGTTAGTCAATCAGAATTTAGAAGAAGAATACTTGTGAATAAAAGTTTTATACACTATTTTAGAAATGAGTTAATTGCTTATAGCCTAAAGAGAAAAAGCTATAATCATGGGCTCAACTCTGTTTTCATTTTGAAGGAAAACCACATGTATTCAAGTTTATGTTCAATGAGTTATATCATTCAAAATATTCATCACGTTTAGAAACAGTTTATGTTTTATTTATATATTTGTTCAATGAAAGTATTTCGATTGAATCACATTTTTTCTTACTATAAAATAATGTGTTTAATATTTCAATTCATAGACTAAACAGTCTATCATTTCAAATGAGTCAAACGTTTCTTATCTCTCTTTATGTAAAAGTTATCAACAAGTATTCTTCAAAAATCTAATTTAAGTGGAATATAGTGAAGAGAATTCTCGAAATTTGTAATCCCATTCCCATCCCATTCCCATGTTTCATGGGAATGGGATTCTCTTCACTAGTGGGATATAGAAGCTCTTAATATAATTTGTATGAAACTTTGATACACTTTTAGAGTGTATTCTCATCTTTCATTTCGTATACAATCAAATAAAATTATTTAAAAGAATCATTATAAAAAGCGCTTGAAAATCAATTATAACATAAAATAATAAAAATAAGAGTAAAATTTTACGTGTTTTGAGTAAATTGAAGATTATGATAATGTTTCATTTTTAATGTATATAAAACTAAATACTTTTTTGCAAGATAACTCTATTGCAAGCGTGTTATACATGAAAGTATATGTTTTAAGTTGATCGAAACTTATTTTATCCGCCTTATTTGGTTTACATAAGTTATACAAATTAGCTTTATTTGTATGAATATTAGAGAATGCAATAATGATGCTTAAAAATGTTCACCAAAGTATTTATTCAGAATAGTTATATGGAAATGAATTGATTCATAAATTAGTATTATATCGTATAAATTTAATGACAAAAGCCCTCAAACCATATATGGCATCATATAAAATCTTCACTTAACATGTCTTCTTTAAGTCCCTTCAGATTCGAGTTTAATTAATTGAACTCAAAAGTAAAATTAGAGCTCAAATAATTGTGAGCTCAGATTTATTGCTACATTTTCTGCTTTAATGTTCGACTTTTATTTGAACGAATGAAACTTCTAATCAATTTGACAATTCTTACACTAATGTATTTAAGTTTGTTTTGTCTCTCCTCTACTGTAGATAATAATGTTTCCATACATAAAGAGTTGACTGCAAGTCATTATTGTTATGATTTCATAATTCTTACCAAATGCTTAATATTGAGCACATTATCTAATGTTATGTTAATGTTCTCGAATTCCTATAGCTCGTGGTGTAACCAAACCAGTTAATCGATTCAAACTGAGCAAAAAGTTTTTCTTTCTGCGTTTGTCTTAAACAATAAGATCATAAATTTAAATGTTTCATGTTTTTTATCATTTTTGCAGCAATTAAACACTTTTTTTGGAAATAATTCAATTTTTATTTTATTGCTGGCTATAGAGACATATGGAAACGACGAATCTATCAACTAGTTTGCAAACACCAAGAGTTCAAAATTATTACAGTTTTTCATTTTTCAATCTTATTATAGCAAAAAATTTGAAACATAATTTGCAAGTTTTTTATCATTTAAAATTATTATCTATACCCGAGTCAGTCTTGTTTTCAATTATATAAAATAGTATAGATTTATGCTAAA
>JAQFZT010000828.1:0-19949 GCA_034696325.1 Camisiidae sp.
CATTATTTATGTGATTCAACTGATGATTTTAGTCATTGCAACTCATATATGTAAAGAGAATTATTGGACACCCTTTAGACTAAAGATTGTTTACAAAGAAGTTAGGATTTAACATAATTTGACGATTAAGCAGAAAATTGCTGCAGAAAACTAAAGAAATAAACGACTTTCGAGATAATTAGAGAACTTCAAGTTACACAAGAGATCTTCAATAATATTAAAATCAGTCCTTTATTGAGAACCAGACGATTCTTTAATTGTTTTAAAACTATTTTCAAGGGAATAAGAAATTTCTCAAAAATTCAAAACTGGACATGAATTGAGCCTTATTTTTAGTGCATATATTGTCTAACTTACAAGTCTTAACTCAGTTTGCAATTTGCTTAAGTGCCTCTCTTTCATATAATATCAAACATTTAAAGAGAGATTGAGATTAAGAGCATCTCTTTGGCATTGAATGCCCTAAAATTAGAGCTGGGTATCGGGTCTCGAGTCTTGACAGAAAAATTTCTTGTAAAAAACTGTTCGAATTTCGCAATTAATTTCTATCAATTTTATCTCTGTATTTGACACTTATTCCAGAAAAAGGAATTAAATTAAATCTAATTTTCAAAGCTTTTATATTGAAATAAAATAAGACAAAACTTTGAAACTAGATTTAGTCAATAAACGCGTATTTTTAATGTTTTTACGTATGAATGTAACTAAACATCATTTAGATCTTTACAATTAAAAGCTTTAAAACTATATCAAGTTATTTAAGTTTTTGAAAAATCGAGAAAAAGTCGAGACTATTCGGAGACTCGAGTCTCTAAGCAAATAAATTTTCGAGACTCGAGAACCTCATTTCCCAGCTCTATCTGAAATGTTGTCCCATAGGAATAGAGTTTCTGTGAGTTATTACCCCTAAATTAATGTTTGCAAACATAAGATGATTTGATAGCATTTCGGATCATTTCACAGAACAATAAACATGTTATCCATTTAATTTAGGAATAAGAGAAAACAATTTAACTTTTATCACACCATTTAAAGAGTCATTTTTCGATCAAATTAATATCAAATTCAAATTCAAGAAAATGAAAAATAGCTTTAAATTTTGATACATTTTTAACACTATATGAAAAATGATAAATTATTAAAATTAGTAAAATATCAAAATTTAGTTATTAAATGAGTTAATATCTGAATTGTTAATCGGCTTAATTCTCCCCTTAGATATTTTGTCTCTTGTTTAGCCCTCTGCAGTAGCTTTGAGTACTGTATATATTTTGATGTGTGGAATGACTTTCAATTACATAAAAATGTCGTTATATAACACTGATCAACATATTTTCATTATGCTTCAGTGCTTTCAATTACTCATTTAAAACTTTCAAATTAGATTTTGATCATTTTTGCAACAATTAAATTCAATTCTGAAGTTATGAAATTTTTTTGGCAACAGTCAAATACTCAATAATATAAAAATTTGGAAATTAAAAAAAATTAAATTTTCAACAACAATTAAAGTATTGTTGATGACGGACAGACGGATTGACAGAAAGTACGAAACTATAAACTCGTGTTTTTAACACGACGAATTAAAAAAGTACAGTCTGTCCCCGATTATGGCAAGTCGTCCAGGCTCTGAAAAATAGTTGCCATAATCGGGGACAGACTGTATATTGTTTGGCAAAGAAGCTACAGGAGACAGTGCAACTCTATGGAAGCGAAGCTCCGACCAAAAGCACAATGGCAGGTTGATTGAGGAATTTGAACCAGTCTCATAGAGAGGAAGAGAGCTATAGTTCAGTTATTAACATGTTTTTTCAACTGACTTTCAATCGAAAAGTGCATGAAATCATTTATTTTTGGTGAGTATTAGGGCATTAATTATTTGAAAGTATAATGATTGATGTTTTAATTTTAATACTTTTCAATAAGTAATTAAATGAATGAGCAAACCCTTAAAAATTTGCTCTCCACGCATCAGTCAGGGAGACTTACGACGACGATCACTGTACAGTTAGTTGGGGAAAGATATGTATCCATCACTCCGGAAATGATGAGGATTCATAAGGATTTGACAACTCATAACCAGTACTCAATGCTAATACTCATTACTACTATTCAATGCTATTACTGATTAAGATTTAAATTTGTAAGTTTGCCTCATGTTTGATCTGAGTTTATCACTTGATCTGCAGGGATCTCTGCATATCTTTGATCGGTTAGCTGTACAGTATATTTGCCATTAATAATCTGAAATAAAAAAATTGTTTTGTTTGGGGAAGAAATTGGATAGCTATTTTCTTTTAGATTTTCCTACAATAAGAATACGATAGTAGTTTTCCTATTAGATCTTTGATTGATTGTAACCTTGTATATTCATTCATACAGTACCGTAGAATAGAAGTAATAATTCAAATATTACAGAAAATGACAGCTCTTAAAGTTAACTTTTACAATTGGATGTTAACAGTACAATTGGATGACAGAACTGTGAATCTTACCATCAAGTTTTATAGCTTTATTACACTATTGAACACACAGAACATAAAGCTATAATATTTAATAGTGAGATAGACAGTCCTGCCATCCATTGCTTTGAGAGGCCATTCAAGTAAATTTCAATCTTACACTCTTATGATTTAAAAGGACTTGAATCAAGTTTAATCAACATTATAAAAGTATTTATTTGCAAGAAATACAATACTTAAGTCACACATCAATAAAAATCTTAACATTCGAGTGACTTATTATTCAAAATTGACAAAATTGTATTAATGAACTCACAGTTGTTTTATTGTCAACTATTTAGTAGACATGACTCTATGTGAAAAGTGTTTTAAATTTAAAAGTAGCTTAAGTGGGCGTAAAAGTAAGTCTCAGAAAAAGAGAAAAGTCTTGAGAAAAAGGTCTTGAGAAAGGTCTTGAGAAAAAGATCTTACTTATAACGAGCCTATAACTGATGTGTTTGACTGCAACTCTAATTACGCTTAAGAGAGATGTGTTTTCCTAAATTCCCAGAAAATAAAGAAATCGTTGATAAGTTTTATATTACAGAAATGCCGATTAATATATATGATGAAGAAGACAATGAAATCCACGATAACATACTAGAAATAGCAGATGAGTTATTGGATGGGTTACAACGCATGTATGAACTCATCAGATATATGATTGAATGGTTCGCCAAAATGAAGACTATCGTAAGGGATATGGCTTTGAGTAAACGTATGCTAAAGCTTATGAAGAAGTTCAGAGAAAGAATACAAAGCGAAAGATTAGAGGCTAAATGTTTAGACATATATCAAGCAATGCTGAGAAATGAGCAAAATTATCAACAAGTCATCAATATCTACATTGGAATTTGTGAGAAAGAAATTGCAATTTTGAGCCCCAGAATATTAGATATTCAGCAAGAAATGCAAAATCAATTTCAGGACATTCTCATGAACTCAATCAACAAGTTCTTCGAGGAAAACAATCAGTTTCAATATCACGAGCTCTACGATAAAGTCGGGTCTTTGAATGAAGAGTTTAAGGCTAATCAAGAGATATTGTTGGAGCGATTTAGGGATCTTTGCAAACACTGTCAATAGTTCATCGGCTATTTCTTTGGCCGAATATTTTTCAAAGTTTTAAACAAGTTTTTCATATTTTTAATCAGGTATTCAATCAGAATTTTTATTTACTTCATGTATAATATCAATAATTACTTTTTATATAGATTTTAACTAGATTTTGATTTTCATGTATATTTATTCAATTTTAAATCTCAAATTATTGTTAGATATGAAAATTTCATTAAAACAAATTAGAGTTCGTTCAAAGTAGGGTTTTATTCAATTACGTGAAGTGAACTCAAAACTTTTCTAAATTACTTCAAATGGAGAGTAATTCTAAAAATAGATGTGAGAAATCAGAAATTGAATTAAGCTTAGGAAACATTATCGTTAAGGGAAACAACAATATGTTCATGTACACGTTTTTAGTACGATTCAAGTGAAATCGATTCAAACTAATTGCAGTCAACAGTCAAGAAAATGCTTTTTTAATCATATCGAATATTAGTCATGATTTGTATGAACGAAATTCATGTAAACACATTATTCTCGAGCTAAATATCTCTATCTCGAGCATATGATTACGATTCATGTAATTTATATGATAACTCTCAAGATTTTTTAGCAAAAATAGCATAAATTGCAATATAAATCAAAGTGGAATTGGAGTTCACTTCTAAAAGTGGTTCTACAATACATCTGTTAATTCTTGACCCGCACTTCACAGCTTAGAAGTTGAAAAACATATGGAGACCCAACCCATTAAGCAAAACACTTCATTTATAATCTATTATTTTGGATTTGAGTAAGAAATAAATTTCTTATTTATGAGTAATTTCACAAAACCAGCAATTTTTTAGGTGAAAAAAATTCTATTTTTATTTCTGTCTATGGTATGAAGTCATCGAATGGAGAGCTCAGACTTAATGATGTGAATCAAGAAAATGCATTCAAAGTGATGGAATACATTAAATGAGTGCTTATATTAGTTCTTAGAGTTGCGATTCTCTCAATGAATTGATTCTAATAAATGTACGAATCATTTGAGTCACTTTAATCCGGTTCAAAACCAAATTACTTGCGCTCTAAATACAACTTTAGGGCTTTCAAATAAAATTGAATTGCTATTCAATTCATATTAATAGAGAAATTTCTTGTTTTCTAAACTTTTTTTATTAGTCTACTGAATGTCTTCTCATTAAGTGTCAACTCTCTAGACATCACACTATTTGAAGTTTGTTTGAATAAAATGATTTCATTATACTTATTATCATTGAAATGAGACTTTATTCTCCAATGACTACTAATAACTAATTGTGAAAACTCTTTAGAACTTTTGTACAGCTTTTTTTGGTTTTGATATATTTCACGACTCAAGAAATTATTTCTCAATCACTTGAGTACAAACCAAAACTAAATCAGAACCGAGTTCTGAATTTAAATGATTAAAGACCTGCAACTTATACTTCAATAATATTGAAATTAAGAAATTATAAATTTCTAAAATTTTTTTGGCAACTAAATTGTTGATGACATCAAACTCGTTTTTATCCACCACTAGTTTAACAAACTAAAAATTAGAGGTTCTTTCGAGAGTTATGACTCGAGTCTCGAACCTTAACTCTCGAGCAAGAGTCTCGACTCTCGAAATTGATTCTGAGTTTTGCCTACACAGGTATTTTATAACTAAGTTTTAATATTTCTGTTACTGACAGTCACATGAAATCATTGAGTGACAGTTCATTACATTTTGAATAACTAACAAATGTTAACAAATTCCTAAACAATAAGATTTACTAAAATCATAAGTTTAACTCAATCATAGGCTCAACTCTGTTTCAATTTCGAAGAAAAATCTTGAGAACATTTATAGTAATGACTGACTAATGAGTATAAATCTATCATTTGAAATGAGTTAAAAGTTTCTTTTCTATCTTTATGTAAAAGTTCTTAATAAGTATTCTTCAAAAATCTGATTGAACTATTGATACAATATTACAAAAAATTCCAATAGATTTTGTAGTTCAATCTCAAGTTTTAAGACACTCGCGAGAGTCTCGACATCACTCGACCGAGAGTTGAAACTGAAAATCTACTTGAAATCTTAGTTCATAGATAGATATACAGTAAAAATAAGTTGCTATAAAATATATAAAGCTTAGTATAAAACCGGAAAATTCTTGTAAAAAATAATTGTTGCATTGATAAGCATTTAATCAGCAGTTCATATGATCTTTCTTTTAGTGTGCAATAAATTTGATTTTTACTTATCTATAACTCATTGTAATGCTATCACTGTTTAGATCTGTGATGTGAGACTATTAAAATTCTGTTAAAACTTTATTCATTAAATCTCACAAAACATAAATCAATGTCTATTTCAAATGAATGGTCTACCAGTACCTCATAAGTCAATGCTCTGACTTAATAAATGTTCATAATATTAATCAAAATTATTATAATATAAAAGTTTTAAAATGAATCTTTTATAAGTGATATAAAGCGTCAGAATCATTGATAATTTATGAGTGAATGCCTTTTTAGTGCTAATAATAGCTCAGAAATTAAAGTAATTTGTCATTAGACTTAATGAGTAAATATATATTTCACAGGTAGTTGTGGGCGAGTTCTCTAATATAACTCATTTTATATAATTATTTTTCATGTTATTAATGCTCTAATTATAGAACTGAGCGCTCAAACCTTTTGAAATAAATGTCATTTAAACTCTATTAGTGAAAAGGTTTTATTATCCAAATAATTTAAAGTTTAAAAGTTACTAAAAATCTATTCTATGTTTTGACTTCATATTCATAAGATTGACTGAACATTAAGAAAGAGTAAAGTTATACTAAAATATTATCCTAAATAATTTAGTTGAAAGAATATATTGACACGAATTATTGAGAGAAATAAAAGTATTTGAAAGTTTATAGAAATAAATAATTGACTCCATCTGAAAATAAAACTCAATATAAACAATACTAATTTAGTATTAAAACTCCTCATATAATAGTTAATGAATTACAGGATTCCTTATGACAAATTATTGCAGACAATTATTACTCATAATTAGTTCAATTAATTCTCTTTCAAAACTATTAGGCCACAGATCGGTAAAGTGTCGGCCCGTCGAATAATTTTTTGGCCCTTTGAGTTATTAAGAATTAATGGTGCAATATATCAATACTTTTCTGGCTCTTCAGTCCGAAAAAGCCCAACTTTTGAAAACATGTTTAGTTTATAGAATTAAATGATTGGAATTGCTTCGCAAGTCTTACTCTACTGTCTATTTGCTGTCAAATATGTGTTAGACTGACGGCTGGACACATAATATTATAGCAATTCAGACTAAACTATCTTCGGTTTACTTAATTAACACTCATTTATCAACTATTTATTTACATAAAAGTCTATTATTAGAGCTTTGGTTACATTCATCTTCAGTAACCATTATTTTCAACATTTTTATATTAATTGAGACTTTTGTTACAAATCATATTTGAAAAGTTGATGAATGTATACAACGATAAAGAATTTTTTTAAAACTTATTTTATTTAAATAACTGAAATGATGTTTTTATTTGTTTTGAAATTGAGTCATAAATATATAACTGTATATACTATTAGTGATTAAATGATTATTATTTCGAATAAAAATAGATGAAAACTTTAGGAGAAGAATATTTCAATCGACAGCTAGTGGTTCATACTTGAGTGGACACGTGAATATCAGCTGCAGATAAGGACACCGATAGAGAGTTTTGTGACTGCGGTCGAAATGACAGTAACTGTGATATAAATAGAGAAAATAAGAGAAAGACAATTAACTTTTCTCAATGAAGCTATTATTCCAATCACATTAAACACAATCAGATTAACAGGGATTGCAAATTGTGATTAAATTATTATTTTTGGTTTTAATCCTACAAATGGTATACAGTAACCAAATATACCACTTAAAACGTTGAACACTTTCAGCCATTATTTCTTCAATCGGCTTATCAAAGATCTAAATAATAAAACTTTAAATACTTTTCAATTAATACGTTATGAATAATGAGTTTGAAGTTCTCGTTATTATTCTATAGAAATTCATATTTAAATATTAGAATATCTGAGTGAGTGCTCTAATCATTGTTGAAGTTTTAAATTACTTTAAGTTATAATTGAAATTGAATCAAATGTATGCATTGGCCGAAAAATAAAATCATTCGCGGTTTTATTGGAGCCCATTATTAATGCACGCGCTTTTCATTTCGATTTAGAGTCACATTTAGTAAAAAATTGTGTAAATAATTATTAAATCTGATGACTAATATTTATTTTAAATTAAGTTTCACTAACTTGTATCCGAAGGCTTCCAAAGCTTTGTATTGTTTTGCAAACTGAATAAGAGTTCTATTCTTTTTAAAATCACTCTATTATATATTTTTAAAGCAATTTATACTTTGCTATTTACAGAAAATTACTTGAAAAGCTTAGTGAAAAACATTCAAAAATAAGTGAAACATTCACTAGAAAAGTCAACAAACATGCTCTCAATTAATAATTAGAAGAGTACTAGCTTTGGCCCATTGCTCCACAACTTATATTTGAATTGAAATTAACTGAAATTACTTATTAAAAGTAAATATAAATCATTTTAACCTAATCTATACTTGAATGAAATGTGCGCGTGATTTGCAATAATGGGTTTTGATTTTTCTCTATTAGCTGTCTATAAGTAAGAAATAGAATAACAATAACGCTAAAGATCTGATTTACATTATTGAAGACATACAGACGGACACTATTTTAGTAATAGAGAAGATTCAAATTATTTCAAAGTTATATCTCATTATCTATAGACTAAAGTAAATAACATCCTTTGATAGCTTTTACATAATTATGGGTTCTTTATTTTCTTGTTGCTGTTGTTGTTATGGTTCAAAAGAGGTGAAGAATAAGTCAAATCTGAAGAAAGGAAGTGCTCTCTATAAGGCCTCTCTAATGACCAAAACAATCAGTGGTCAGACAATTACCCAAACAATAGTAAAGCGCTTGCCATCAAAAGCAGACCAACAAAAGTTGAAGAATAATCCCAAAACAGATACTGACATGAAATTAGTATTGAGTGAACCGTTTTGTTTGGCTAATAAGATCACTGAAAACCTATATTTAACAGGAATCGGAGGTTTAAATCAGGAAAAGGTTTCTGAACTTAAAATAACATGTGTTATAAACGCAACTTATGAAGCGCCACAACTCGATATCGAAGGGATTGAATGTATAAGAGTTCCAGTAAGTCATTGAATGCTTATTTTGAATAATATTTGTATTCTTTTAATTTGTGATAATGTTTCAAAGGTTGATGACTCGGTCACTGATGATATCTATCCATATCTTGATGAAGTGTCTGATATAATAAGCGAAGTGACTAAACATAAAGGCAATGTTCTCGTTCATTGTGTTGCCGGTATCAGTAGATCTTCAGCTTTGGTTATCGGTATGTCTTTTCATTTTTATTCTAAAACTATAATTTATTTTCAAATTCTCAAATATTTCTATGAATTCTTTCATTTATAGCTTATTTAATCAAATATCAAAAGATGACATTAAGAAATGCTTTCACTTTTGTTAAAGATAAAAGAAATAAATCCAAACCTAATTCTGCATTCTTTGAGCAACTCGTAAAATATGAGAAAAAGATATTAGGAAACAATTCAGTCAAAATGGTTAAACTAGTTCGAGATGGGGTTCAGGTAACTGTTCCTGATTTCTATGAGAAAGACTATCCAGAATTGTTATTGATTGAGATCGAAGCCAATAAATTTATACAACATTCTGAAAGTTGTACCAAACTATCATCTTAAGAAACTATACTATAAAATTCAAAAAAGTTAATTTAATACCAATCACAATAACTCAATAAATGTATCATTTCATCGTAATTTTATTTTTCATTAATTTCGAAAACTTTTATACACTTATAAGTTGTAATTGAATCTCAATAGATATTTTGATGCAATAAAATGTAACTTTTATTCTAATTTCAAAATCTTAATATACAAATAATACAAATGGGGTTTTAATAATTATTGTAAATAAAACCAAGATATTTAAAATAGTTTTATTTAACTCTTTATTATTCGGTGAAAACATTTCTTTGAAGAAGAAAACTAAGACAGATCAAGAGGCCCTTCAATTATATGCCAGAGCTTTACCGTTAATGATTAGATTTGATTCAATATCAGTTATAACTTGAATTCATTTTAAACTTCAACAGTGATTAGAGCGCGCACTCATTCAGATGTTCTAATATTTAATTATCAATTTCGAAATAATTATAATAACGAGAACTTCAAACTTATTATTCATAACGTATTAATTGAAAAGCATTTAAAGTTTTAATATTTAGATCTTTGATAAACCGATCGAAAAAAATCAGTTCCATCTGTTATAATGACTGAAAGAGATAGAGTGTTCAAAATATTAAAGTGGGTTATATTTGGTTACTGTCTATTTACCATAATTTGTTTTGTGGGCCTTATGATGGCGACCCCGTTTGTATTGGATGAGATCGCGGAAAAGTTTAGAGGCAATCAGTCTGATGAAGATTTGAAGACTACGAAAATTCTTATTTTGGCCGTCGCCTATCCTATCACTGCCATTGTCATCGTGTTTCATGCAATTGGATTAATGGCCTCATTCAGAGAAAGCTATTGTCTTTCGCTTACTTTCTCTATTTATATGACAGTTACAGTTCTTCCGTACTCACTGGCAATCATCCCGATCGGTATCCTTATCTGCAGCTGGATATTCACGTGTCTACTCAAGTATGAACCACCGGCACAACCACTGCCTAAAGATTAAAGTATTCTCTCCTAAGTTTTTCATCTTTTTTTATTATATATTCTATTTTATCCTAAATTATGTTCATTTAACGAATTACTGTATAGTATATACAGTTATATATTTATTACTAAATTCTCAAAATAAATAAAAACATCATTTCAGTTATTGAAATAAAATAAAATTCTATTAAAATTAGTCTCAAATATCGTTAAATATAATCATCAACTTTTCAAATATGCAACAAAAGTCTTAATTAATATGAAAAAGCCTTGAAAATAAATATTACTGAAGATGAATGTAACCAAAGCTCTAGTAATAGACTAAATAAATAGTTGATAAAATAAGTTAAATGAGTATGAATTAAGTGAACTGAAGATAGTTTAGTCCGAATCATATAAACAGGGCTGTAACCAGCTATGGGGCTAAGGGGGCTATAGCCCTCCCAGAGATTTTCAAATATTGATTTTTCAAGTGTAAAATTGAGAATTAGTTTAAGTTTTAGCTCCACCAGACATGTTTAGCCCCCCAGACATGTTTAGCCCCCCCCCCAGACATAAATTCCTGGTTACGGCGCTGCATATAAAACAAAATTATTAAAAAATGTTGATGTCTTCGTTGGTCATATCTCTGGAACTAATTATATCCGTAGACAAGAGTGACTCAGTATAAACTTTAATTGTATTGGAATTCATAAATATTTTCAACAATTAAAATATTGTTAGCTATAAAAAGACAGTAGAACTCATTAACTTGTTTTTTTCATCACGAGTAGTGTTCATTCAAATATTTCGATTCCAATTCCCGAAAAATTATAATTTCAATTCCAATTCGATTCCTGAAATGAAATGAAATTTATTGTCCGATTTAATTAAAACTTTGTGATAATGTTATTCTTTATATACATTTATTACTTTTTCAATAACTCATTTCTTTACAATAAAGTTTTAAAAAAATTCTTTATCGTTAAATATAATCATTAACTTTTGAAATATGTAACAAAAGTCTTAATTAATATAAAAAAGTGTTGAAAGTAATTGTTACTCAAGATATAACCAAAGCTCTAGTTATAAATAGTTGACAAATGAGTATTAATTGAATGAAATGAAAATAATTAGTCTGAGTTGCATATAATATTTCCTGCCCCACCCGTCAGTCCAATACATAGATTTGACAGCAAATAGATAGACATTGGAGGAAGACTTGGAAGTAGTGATGCGACAGATGAGAGAAGTGCTGATTTGTCTGGAAGTGCTTCAAGTCCTGAAACTCTGTGTGCAACTTTCGCTGAAATATAAATCAATCAAATATTAATTATAATAAAAATCAATACTTTAATTATGTAATTCAAATGCTTACGAAAACAACACGGAACCAAAATATTGTTACAATTAATAGATAGAAATGCTTTATCTAAAGTGAATACACTTTTAAAGTATGCCTGAGTGTAGTTTTCAATTGAAACTTTGTTAACCATCTCTTTTCCACCATATGATTGACATTGTGTGGCATTAGTAGCACATCCAACCATTGAACACAGAGGTAGAAATTTATTTCCTTTCAAGAGTTCAATCAAACCTATTAGAGTTCCTGTAAGATAATGAAGAAGTTTGTTTAAGATAACATTTTTCACAAAATCAGGACTTCAATAATCAAAACCTTTGTTAAATGTTCTGATACTAAATTGTTGAATAAAACCATTATTATTATTATTTGAAACTGCAATACTTGTATCATCACAATTACATACAATAATGCTAAAAGATATTAAAATTTTTAAAATATAAATATCTTTCATCATTGAAAGGGAAAAAACACAATTAATTCACAAATAGTTAGACATCAAGTTTGATAATTATAAACCCGTGTTAACTATATTTTTTGTTGCTTTTCATTAGAGTGTTTGTGAATAGCGGCAAAAGACTAGTGAAGACATTGATGAGAAAAAGCGAGATTAAAAGCAGACTGAAAACGGAGTTTCGATTGATGAGTAACCCGGAAACGGTCACTTCGAAACTGGTTTATGACCAGTATATCTAAGACTTCCTTCAAGGATGCGACACAACTCTCAAGGGTTTTAGTCTTGTTTCTAGAATTTGATTTATATTTTGTTCAAAAAAAATATGCAAAAATCTCAGTCAAATGTAATTTTAATACAAAAACTTATCAAGGATTTGAATCTAACTGAAAAATAATATAAAAACTTGAAAACAGATTAATATTTTATTTTTCCTCTACTTTAGTAATGTTTGACCAATAAGTGAATCATTAATCTTTTGATGCCTTTAACTGTTAAAGAGTCAGAAAATCAAGTTTATTAAGAAAACCAATCGAATTGCTTAACCCATTAAATAATTTTTAATATTGCTATCGAATGCATAATTTGAGTGATTTAACATTTAAATACATATTTTACTATTGAATCTCTGCTTTGGATAATTTGATAGTAACTATTTTTCAAGTCCATTATTACTACAGGTATGTTATTATCAATAATTTGCATGACTTTACTTCGAGCTCAAGAGGAGTTTATATATATTCGATGTTTAATGGTTTAAGACATTCTCAATTTGAACCCTTTAATCTCACAAATTTCTGATTTATAGACTCAATGTTAACTTCGAGTTAATTTAAATGACAGTACACGAGTAGGAAGTGTTACCCCTAACTTATCATTGCGTTCATTGCTTGTGAACTTATCACTTATTTTCTTAAATTTGAGCTTAAATTTAGATTTCAGTGCATTAAGTGATGAACTCATTAAGATCTTAATTTCTATAAACTTTCAGTCAAGTTAATGACTAACACACGATAGTTTCGCGTATTCTTTAATTTGAAAAATATTACATGAAAACTTGCAAAGATTTATTACATAGTTTGATGTTTTTGAAAAATTGATAGCTCAAAGATATCTTAAATTTAATTTTGTGTTAGCTCGAGAAAAAAATGTTTGATTAACTTGAAAATTTGACGGCAACAATACTTATTTGAAACGAGGCTACTGTAGGAGTGAATGTTTAACTATTAAATTGAATTAATTAATAGCGCAGCCCTCCGATCGACTGATTGCATAAATTTCATCAATACGTATGAGTTGGGCCGGCATTGCTCACTAATCAAGCTTCGATTCAATTTTTTTTTCTTCATCTAAGCCTCAAATATTCTACAAAAGTTTAATCATTGATTCGTCGAGCTTTTCGTGTTTCTCTATTTGTTTATTTTCTTAATTCCTGTGTTTTATTTAATTCTTAAGTCTTAAAAGATTCACATTTTTTGAATGAAAAGTAAGTCATTGAACTTTTAATTTCACTATTTATATGACATCTTTTAAGGATTAAAATGTATTTTTTCTACATAAAGACATAAATTTTTTTCAAACTATGCCTTTGAGAGCAATAGTATTTCGAGTAAAGCTTATCCCAAAAGTAACACCAAAATAAATGCCACATTTAACAAGACTGTGATTTGATATTTTAATGAAATAATTAATATTCTATAATTATAAGAAAAATGAAAAACTAAGGATAGCTTTAGATGTGTGCCTCGCCTGGAAAGTTAAGAATATGCTTAAGTTTAGATTTATGGGAGTTTATTAGCATTTAATGCAAAATACACTGATATAGACCTGTATTGAATCTTATCAAAGCTGAAGTAGTGTATTCATTATGATAAAAATTGAAATATGAGGCAATAATTAGTTCTGTTTCTTATAGACTTCATTGCCTAACACCAAATACTAAAATAATTATCAAGTTTTGCTTAAGTAAAGGGTTGAACACCAGGAACTTTTAATTGAATAGTACGTCAAATAATGATCAATGATAACGAAGCGCCTCTTCTCCAGTCCCTCATTCACTCTGGAGGCGCAATACTTATCAACTATAATAAGCTCAAAAATCTTATGTCAATGATTTTTAATATAAAAATATGACTTGAATGTAAACAGCTTAGGGCGAGGGCCGAGTATTAAACTTCTCTTATGATCAAAAGATAATTTCGATTAGTTTACATCAACTCATGTAACGTACTCTACAAGTTCTGTTTCATAAATCAGTTCTTTCTCTTTTAGTTATCATTATTTTAAAATAATTTTATCGATTTTGAGTGATGAGAATTTAGCCAAATTTGTTAACGATCCGAGCAATTTATTAGTAATTAATAATTTTCTAATTATCCTAAAGCTTCAAAATAAGGGTCAATAAGTATGAGAGAGCTTTTACTGATAGCTCAACAGCGAAGTCCACCCAATTGCTCACAAAACACATTGCAATTTATCCAACAATTGCCTTTATTTAGTTTCAAGTCCTTCAATCATTTTATGACAAATTATTTTTTCTATAATCAAATTTTTTATGAAGAAAAAATAATTTGACACAAATAATTGCAATGAAATAAATATGTATAATATGTTAAACAATGAAATTATAATCTTAGGAACTTTTAACTAGTTTAAGGCAATCGTATAGAGAAGTTTAGTTTTCAAGATGTTTCCAGTCTTAGGCTATAATTACAGTATTTTTCTTCGTTTTAAAGCTCATACTTTTCTTGAACTTATTTCAAGTATTAAAATGAGTTATGATCTGATAAAAATTGGAAAATTATTTGAAATTAAATAATTTGCATTTATTAGTGAAGATTTGTCTGAAAGGCTCAATAGTTTGATGGATAGAAAATTTGATACCAATTACTCTATACGATTTAATTTATAGCATTACAATTTGGTAATAAAAATGTGATTTTGGGTCACTTGAATGTTATCGACAAATTAGTTTCAATGTTTCGGGTGCTGTCATTTCATATGCATTTTGTTACAAAACAAAGAAATCCCTTTTTTCAAGACCCCATTACTCAAAATTAACTGAATCTCTTTATTCAAATGATTAGAAATGATAATCTCATTTTAAAAGTTAAGTTTACACAGCGAGAAAACCCGAAGGATTTTCTTCTCGATCGACCGGATAAGTGGTCCACAAAATTTGAACCCCTGCACAGGGGAATTACCTGTGTTCGCTCGACTCAAAGATTCAGTTTATTTGAATTATAGTTCAAGATAAATAGGGCTAAAGCTGAAAATTCAATGTTTTAGCTGAACATTATCTATAACTCGAAACCTTGTCATCTACAAAATATATATTGTCAGCTGTCAACTGTTAAAAGTTTTCAAACTTTTATTCCTTGATATTTTTAGGATAATATAAAACTTTTACCTTTATTAAATCCAGTTGATCAGTAGTTTTAGTTAACAGTATCTTATGGTAAATCCCGTTCATATTTAGATTTTAAAGTAATTTTTACGATAAGTCTAACCACGCACTTGATGTTGAGTGAGATTCGCAACAATACAATTCTGAAGTTATTAAAGCGCTAAAACTTTAAATATGTAAATAAATAGCATGAAAAGTCCATCAAAAAAAAGTAAATTATAGAATACACAGTATAAGATGAAAACATCAAGTTTTTTGCAATGCCTTTATCAATAAATTCATACAAACAGAAAGTCACTTATAATTTAATGCAATAATATTAAAATAGTAAAAAAAATACCCCTCAAAGCGCAATTGATTGTATATTTCCTGATTTGATAAGTTAGAAATTAAAATATTATTTAGATTAATGATAGATCGCTCGATAGCTCATCATCAAAACAAAGGCTATCATTTAATAATACAATGAATAACATTAATTAACTTGAGAAAAGGTGCGTTTCTTTGGTGTAAAGGGTTAGACTGCGGTAGGTTACATAAAATTAAGCACTTTTTCATAAAAACTATCATTAGAAAAATCATTTCACAAGCGCTTTACAAATCTTTACAAATGTTTGACTATATTTTCCAATTCTACAAATAGTTAACACTGAGACAAACCTAGTTTTATCACCATTTGAAAACATGATCAGATATTTGAAATTACATTCCATACTTATTTAACCAGTACTCAAATTGAGCCTTTTTTATCATAACAATCATTTACTGTCATTTGAAAAAAATAAACAAAATATGAAATAATTGCTTTTTTCAATTACTCAATGGAAAATGATTTTGAGTTTATGCTTATTCTTGACAGAGTATTACTCAAAATGTTCACTTGAAAAAGATTGATTTTATCTTGAATTTCAATACATAATAGTATTTTTTCATAAACTGGAGTAAGAATTAAAAGACATTAAAAAAATCACTTAAAGCTTTTGAGATCAAATGTAAATACATATATATCTTATAAAGTAATTCAACTTATAATTAAGATCCTTATAACTGTCCAATGACACACAGCATGATTACGAAAATTCCCGTTAATAATGTGCTTTTCAATCATATATTTGTTACACCTTCACATATAAATGCCTAATTATTTTTCTAAATAATAATAATTACTTCAATTCAACTCTTTCACGGCTCAAAACTGTTCAAATACTCAAGATTTTTGTCATTTAAATTGTCTCAAATCATTGAATGAAAAAGTTTTATGCCCTTAATTATTCATTTTATTGAAGATTTACTTGAATTTTTTTCTATTGATATTTGTATTTATCTGTAATTACGAATTCAAGTCTTGTAAGGCTGTGTTTGAAGAGATTGATATAATTTATAGATATATTATAAGATACTATAAGTTTATATTAATCTTATTTAAATCATTAAGTTTTGTGATAACCTTAAAATTTATATCAAACAAGTTAAAAAAATTTACGAAATTTTTCCTATTTATGATTTGACTCAAATTCTTAAGAGATAAGTCATAAAATTCTAGATTGATTTCATGTTTACACGTGATTAAAAATTGGTAAAAAACTTATCGTAATAATGAATATTATATGATTTCAATAATTTAGCTCAAATTTCGTGATAACAAACTTTTTTTATAATAAGTTATAATTATTTTCTTCTTAATTACATGAAAAATCCATTTAATTATATTTGCATGAATTAATTACACTCAATGTTAAAAGAGTTTATTTTCATAGCAAATCCTTTAATTGACTTCAAGTTTAATATTTTTTATAATAACTCTTCACCAAATGTAAGCCAAGTCTAGCCAGTTATTGGCCCGAAATATTTCTTAGGATAAGAAAGTGTTCAGCATTAATAAAAATGATCATTTATTATGATAATATCTAATGAATTGAATTTTTCCACTTTTAAATTAAAGTTTTATTGGTTTTCGCAGTTTTGAGTTATGCAAAACAACATGCCTTTCACTTGAAGTTATTGAGTTAAATGTCTTACAGTATATGATGGTATGTTTGCGTGTGATTTCTCAGTCCATTAGTTACAAAAAATGTATTTTCATACAAATACTCTGAGGCTCAAAAAGTTAAATGACTCACGAATGCTCAACATAATTAATTATGAAATCATTAGACTTCATGAGATAACGTTGTGATTAATTAATTCTTGATACAGAAACAGTTCTTTTCTTCAGGTTTTCACGAGCTCTCAAATCATATGCTTTCAAAGTATTTCATACAAAGCTAACTTTCTTCACCCATTTTTTTAGTTTCCAATTAATTGCCAATAAATCAATAGACTTTTAATAAGTTTGAGAACTGGTTTCTAATTGATATGACTGCGATTGGAATTGAGTTTTTGTTATCACTGAATAAAGCATAAAAATAGTACACGATTTATTAGATAATCCTTTAAAATCATATAAATGAACCATTTTTGAAAAAATGGAGTTATCGGCAAAAAATGGATTTGAAGTCTTTGAAAATGTTGTATAGAAAAGAGCAGAAAATTTGTGGATTGAGGTATGTTTTGCTAACCTGACATCAATAAACATCGAAATTAAATTCATATTTTGCATAACTGTTATACTAAATAAGAGTGTAGGAGTTGTAACGCTTTCTCACTTGAATAAGATTTAAGAAAAAGAACATTTGATAAATATAAGGCTCTTGAAGTTTTGATTAAGATCAGTGCTAACGCTCAATTCCATCCTTAAAAGCTAACCTGTTTGACATTAGACTGAAATAGATTGAATCAAATAATAATAATTATGTTTGATTTGATCGCCAGTGACATAATGGTGTTTTCACATCGTGTAATCATGTCAAATACAACCCTTTTATCAATAAGATGCTAATATATTCTCTAAAGTCTCTCAAACATGTCTCTAATAAGTCTTTCAGACCCGTATCTCTCAATTTTATCGCCAAAAATAATCATTTTCCATAATTAGGAACAAATTCGCGATACTTTTTTTCATTTCATAACTTCAAAATAAGTGTAATAAACGGGACTTCAAAGCTGTTTAATGAACTTCAAAATCTTTTGAAAAAGTTGCGCATTGACTGCACTTAAGTTATGAACATATTAGGATCTTAAGTGCAGTCAATGAGCAACTTTTTATCAACTATTAGACCCGTTCGAAAATTTTCAATTTGAAGTTCATTAAACAGTTTTCAATTCTCGTTTATTGACTAATTTTAAAGTTATCAAATCAAAAAAGAAAGTACAGTATGAAAGCTCATTATTTTTGCGATTAAAGTTAGAGGTCTCAAAATGACTAGAGACTTGTTTCAGAATTTGGGTTAAATTAACTCATTATAAGAGTGGACAAATCGAAAACTCTTTAGAGTCGAAAAGTCACAAGAGACAAATTGATTTTAATAAATATGTAAATACCTTTCATTTCTTGTATACACTAATTATAAAACATGAGATTTTAACTGATGTTTACAAAGAAAAAGAAAAGCATGAAAAATTCATGCAACAAATTCAGCACAAGTTTAACTATGGAAGATCTGCGAACATTTCACAAAGTCTAGTCATAAATACTGATAAAGCATAAGAGGGAAGAAATAAATTTAAATATTTATGTGTAAAAGCATTAAATTATAACGAGTAATAGTATTAAGTAGTGGTTAGAGTTGTGAAACTCTTGGAATCTTTTGAGCATTAAAAGACTGTATCCAACTTTTAGCCCCTAACTATACTTTACTTCTTTGGTGGTCTAGTCAGTTAACGATCTTTTGTTTCCAACCAGTAGTCAGACTACTGTTAGTAATAAATATAACAAGACTGACTCAGTGTAATAGTTAATGAATTGGATGAAAGGGTAAATCTAAAGGTCTACAAATGCTTTTTATCATTTTTGCAATAATTAATCACTTCACTAGTATTGAAGTATTCCTGTTCCTGTACATGAATTATAGAATTTTTTACAACAATTAAAGTAATTATATTGTGTGCTACAGACAGACAGAAAGTACGAATCTATAAACTCGTTTTGCTCTACTATTAGTTTAAAAATGTTTATACTTTCAAGCATTTTGAGTATAAATTATTCCAATTTATTGAATTTAATTTAGATAATAAATTCTTTGACTTTGTCGGTCATATTACTTATGCTTCAAACAAAAGTAGAATTTTTCAAAACTTAAGACCTGTAAATTCTAAATCTGATGAATATTTCTTTAAAGATAAAATCACTTGAAGTAAAGCTTCGAATTCATGGCTATCATGAAAATCTCTATTTGAATTCCGCAGAGTTGTTAACAATCTTCTAAAATATTTCTAAGATAAGTATGACTTAAACTTAATAAACACGTCGATAATTATGAAG
>JAQFZT010000829.1:0-19924 GCA_034696325.1 Camisiidae sp.
TATTATTAATTTATTCAAATACTTATTTAAATTAATGACTTTTTCATAAATAGACAGAACTTAGAAAACGTATTTAGCCATTCAAAGTTTTTTCACTTCTTATCTAAATTTATGGCTTGAATTTAGTATTAATTTTTAAAAAGAACTTCGTTTTAAATAACTTGTTAATGATAGCAAAAATAGCCTCAATATTTATTACTAATAAAAGTTAATTAGAAGTTGAATGAATTAATCTTTGATTTAAAATTTAATATAAATAAATTTTGCTGACTTTAGGTAGTGATGAGTATTTTCCAGGATCTCGAGTCTGGAAAATTTCTTTGCCCTGAGACTCGAGTCTCGGTCGGATCTTGACTATCGAAGTTCTCAATTTTTTAAAAACACGGAAAACTTGATATGTGTTTAAAACATTTAATGTCATGATCTAAAAGTTTAGTTACATTCATAGTTTTAAAAACATAAATTATTCAAGTGTTTGAAATTTTTATTCAAAAATAAGAGTTTATTGACTTTTAGTTTTGAAGTTTAAACTTATTTTGATTTCAATACCAAAGCTTCAAAAATTAGACTCAAAAAAGTATCAGTACAAGTATGAAATTTTTATTAATCAATTTTGAAAACCAATTTAGACCTTACAAGAAAACTTTCGGTCTAGACTCAAACCTTAATGTATTTTAATTTAGTTTTCTATTGACATGTTTTTCTAAAACAAAGCACAACTCACCCAACTTTGAATTATTCATCATTTATTTGATTATATTTTATTTGTCATTTAAAAATAAAAATACATTAACAAATCAATCCTTTGAATCAATAAAATTTTTTGTCAAAATAACTTGAGTAACATTAAGTTAATATAACTTAAAATATATTAATTCAATAAAATGGAAAATAAGTTAACTGTTCAAAGTTTATGAGAATTAAACATATTTATTATTTAAACATTATGTGAATAGAATAATCACTTCTGTATTGATTAGATTATATTTAGGTTTATAAATGAGAGGATTATTACGCATCTATTGATAGGAACATGAAATTGAGCCTCAAAACTGAGCCTTTAAAAGAATGTTGAAAATAATTAAAAGTGATAAGAAAAGAAACTCAATATGACGTTTAACCAGCTGTTGAATTAGATGTTGTGGTCATATTCATTGATGTTGTGGTTTCAGGTAATATAGTGGTCGTCTCGTTTGATGAGACATTACATACACCTCCAAAACAAATCTAAAATGCATTTCCAAATATGAATTAATAAATTATTTCAAATAAAAAGATAGTATTCATAAAACTCATAAAGAGTTCTGTCAGTGAATCTGATTGATTGCTTGAATTAATGAATTTATTTCCTTATAAAAAGACAGAGACTTTTTCAATCAGAATATATTTTTGTATTTGCTTTGAAGGCATTCAAATTGTTTCAAATGATTGCCTAATATTTACACTGAGGCTATACAAAGTTCCACAAAAATGCCTTTATTACAAAATCTATGCTCTGATAATATATTATAATTGAGAAATTTTCAGTTTATTTATGTTCTCTATTAGCAAAATAGGTTGAATAAACAAATTCTGATAGAAAAACTAACTTTCAATGATTCAATTTAACATAATTTATTCAATACAATTAAAAGTAAATCGTGTCGCCTCACAATTTTAAGGTCATCAAAACAAAATTTTATCACTCAATACAAGATTGTTATCCTCAAAATCAGAATTTCTATCTATACTAACCTAAAAGTCGTGATTTTTAGTAAAAATTGTGCCCAAAACTAGAGAAATTTATCTAAACAATGCTTTCAACTCTCAGTCTTATATTTATAATAATCAAATGACTTACTCCTGTTTGAGAACATGTTGAGTTGTCGGGCATGAAAGCTGTGAATATATTACCAACTATTACAGCGCGTGTTTTTATAGCTAAATTAAGATGAAAATCAAATTTAGATTTTAAACTGTATTCTAATCAGTTCGTCAAAAGGGTAATAAAAATGACTGAGAACTATAAATAATTTTGCAAATTTGTAAAGCTAATGATGAAACTAAATTAGATTAATCAGATAAGATAATTGTTGATTTAGTACTCACAGCCACCAAACATGATCGTGAACTGCTGTAAAATTTGCTTTTGACAAACAACTTGGCATTCATTATCATTATTTAACTGTATGAACAAAAAATGAACGAATTAAAAAAATTTATATCATAGACATTAGACTCGAGGCCAACTTACGGCAACGGCACCCAAATAAACCACATTATAGTCATCAGTACTATTATCTGCTGTCATACACGTCGCGTCGTATGGACTCACTATACTTGAGGTGTTATAATTGATATCTGGAGGTAGAGTTTCTAATGGAGGTAACGTCTGGCCATTTATCACAAAAACTTTAGATAAAGAAAAGATTCCTTAGCAATAAAACTTTGATGCTATCAAGAAATACCTGTGAAATATGAGAAAACAAGTGCAAACACAGCACAGATGAGATGCATTGTGAAAAAAGTAAAATGTCTTATAAAAGTATTTGAAGATATGTTAACTATATTTATACCTTCGATGAAATTGTTATCTCATGCTGATTATCGAGAAAGTTTATTGTCGACCTTTAATATACTTGAATACAGCATTACAAAAATGATTTTGATTACAATCGCCTCGTGTTTTGGATCGAAGTTATGACAAATTCTATTGCATATTTTCATAGAAACTGTTACTTCTACTAAAGTTAACGTATCATATTTATTGCACATTCATTTCAGTATATGACACACACTGTACGTGATATTAAATCAAAAATATTATATACAACAGGTATAAAACTAATATTGAATATTTATCGTATTCTAATTATATATTTCTTGACACATGAAGACATTGAGACAACTCATTTAGAATTCACTTTATGAAAAGAGGGCATTCGAGGAAAGATAGAAAAAATAAGTCAGAAAATCAAATTTCATACATTTATCATTGATTTGTAGAAATATTGAGATAATAAAATTCATGTTTCAACTCTTTAATTATGGCATTAAATCAAGAGATCAGCACTTATTCCGATTTAATAACTAGTTTTAAACAATTTTATCTCAAAATATGCCGTGTATTATATTACAAAAGTTAAGAATTCATAAGTTGATAAATTTTATTTATTAACAAACTGTGATAAATGTAGATTTGATTCGGCTGAGGGCACACCCAATCATTATATTAATGATTCTTGAATAAAAAGTGTGATTCTGGGACCAAAAATCTAGACAATAAGCCCTCATTCCTCAAAATAAATCTCTGATAACCATTTATTCTATTGAGCATTAGGTCACAGCATAGGAACAAAACTTATTACACGATAAATTCATTGGTAAGTTTACTATAGTTGAAAAATGTTCAAATCAAGCTTATTGTAAAACAGAACCACTGATTGTAGTCGGTTTAGTGATTGATTGGTGTCAGTTTGAAATGTCATGAAAAAAATTAAGAGATTTTGTTGATTAATTGCTGAAACGGCACTAATTCTATTGTTTTAATTTCGAGTTTTACTCATGGCTTAATAAATCAAAAACATAACTTTTCAATCAAAATTACTTTTCAACCAATGATTAAAAATATCAATTCAATATTTAAAAAATAAATGTAATAATTAAATAAGAATTCTTTAAAGAAAGTTTTCAAACTCATTAATGTAAATATTACTAAATATTAAAGCTTATGAAAGACAAGCATTTTTGGATAGACTTGAAAAATGTTGAGAATATTTTTTTGTGAGAATTTGAAATATTATAAACAAAAACGACCACACTCTGCGACCAACATATAAAACTTTTTGTTTCTTGAAAGTAAAAAGCCTTCGTTTAAGAATAAAAGTAAGTTTTGTTGATGGCTTTGTAACAGTTTATATCAAGCCCTCAGCTCTTTTGTTTGAAATCTCAGATTCCATTCAACTTATGTTAAATTTTAGGGTAACTAAACTTGAGTGCATCTTTACTAGAAACTAATTATGAGAAAGTATTACTTTAGGTTATTCAAAATGTGATTTTATTTACGGTAATTTTGCTTCGAATAGTTGTCGCTAAAACAACTAACTTTAACTTTACTCAAGTATTACTATCTTTTCCAACACAAGTTATAGAAAACTTCTTAGGCTATGAAATATTTTCATAAAATTTATTCCAAATATTTAAGTCAACAAATAATTAATTGAATTTTAATCATATAATTTTCTTATTTTATTTTTTAAAATTTGAAATAAATGTGTCCATTTTGATCATTTAATTTAAAATTGAGGTCAATATAGTCAATGACGAATCAAAGCTAATCACAACCATATCAGTAGATAATCGATTGAATTTAACTTATTTTTAGAGTTCATTATCAGATCCAAAATTGAAAACCTATCGAAAAAGGCTTAACTGAAGATCAAAGAATTATTTTCTCACAAATACTGGTGATTGAGTTTCACAACAATATAAATAACTTGAGGCTAATTAAGCTTAAAAGAATTTGTTGTCATACTTAAGAATGTCTTTACAAAAGTAATATGAATTCATGTCAATGTGTAAAAACGTGAAGAACTCGAAGGTATGATTAAAGGGATGAAAATAACTTATAGTAATGTTTGAAAAATTTGTGCTGAACTTAAAACAGTTGAAAAGCGATCTTGTGCTAACTTATTAAAAACCACTTTTCCTATTAATCGTGATAAAAAAAATAATAAGATTTATCATTCGAAACAAATGATATCTACATAACTCTTGAATATAAGCGCAAATCATCCAAAATCTTAATTCCTGATCTTTTTCTTGCAATTAAATATAATAGTATATAACTTTTCAAGACATACCTTCACTTATAAGGAACTCGTATTAGCATTTAATTGGCTTTGAGAAAGTTCCCAAAGTTTTTGATTCAGTTATTAAATTTAATCACGTCTTTTCAATAATAAACTTCATCAAAAAAACTAATTTTTTTAAATCGACTCCTACTTAATGATAGAATTAATACCTTCTATAACTATTAGGGTCAGAAAATGAAGCTTTTAAAACATGTGAGAGAAAAAAGATGTGAAACCAATTTAATAAACAGAATTTATAACAAGCTTTTTATATCATTAAAAGATAATAAATGAATTCATTAGACGTATAACTGAATTAAAGCTTATACTGTCTTATACTGTCTGTATCTTAAAAAAAGTCTATAGACTGAATGCAAAGTTAGGTCTTTGATGTTTTTGAGCACTACAATGAGGCCAGTATTTAACATAATTTACATGTTGACATTACCACAACATAATTACCGAAACATAATTTTCTCTTTCAAGAGAAGCTTTTTTATTTGAATTGTATTTTTAAAAATAAATATTTTTGTTAATCTTTTGAGGTTATCGTATTGATACACAAACATTATTTTGAAAACTAGCCAGTATTCAAATGGACGTCTTGTGGAGACCCCGCTGGCAATAAGGAAACTTTGCTATTCATTTCGTTCATACATTTAACATTATATATTATTTTATTTTTTACTTTTACAGTTTATAAATCTATGAATTTTTCAATTTCATCGCATAATGGCATTGATCTGACACTACTAATTGCCATTTATATAATTAATGTATTGATTTCTATAGAGATAGGGATTTATTACTCAGTCTATCCATTCTTAAGAAAGACTATTATCTAAATTGCTTTAAATTCGTAAAATTTAAACTCTGATGTATTAGATATTCACTGTTTAAAATTCAAATCTAGTTAAATGAGATTTTGCTTCTTATTCGAATAGTCATAAGAATGCGGTAGAGAAACATATCTATGCATGACTTACTAGAACACAAAGCTATACTTTCCATAAATCTTGTAATAGATCTCATTTTTACAAAATCTTTGTCTCAATCAAATTAAGATTAATCTATCAAATATTCAAACTTATGACATGTACCAATATGTAAAAAAACAATTTATTCTCTGGAGAAAAATGATTTCGTATATTATTTTGAAGCTTTCACTGAAATCTAAAATAATATGATTGTCTAATTTAATTCAATATTATTTTAACCTCGTTTGTGATTAAGTACTGCTATTCGTTCCGTCAGAAATGATACCAAATTTATGTCAAATAATTTCGAGATAATTTTTCACTTTAAATTCAAACTTTGAAGGCTAATAAATTCATAAATCAAATCAGCTATAAATAAATAGGTATTTTTTGACGAAAAATCAATGATGCGATCAGGAAATTGATAGACAATGAAATCGAGGCTTAGATAATGATTGAAAAATAATGACTTTCGAAATGCAATTATTGAAATAAGTTGATGAAAAAAGTCTCGCTTTTCCTTATTCAGAAGAATTGCTGTCTATTCTTGGTTAGGTAGAAGTGAAGTTCATTAAATAGATAATGATTTTATTTTCAACTACATTAATGTTCAAAACAAATCTGAGATAGCATTGAATTTTCAAGTTTTAGCTACAGCTCACGTATTATTCATCACTATTACAAATGTATTGTTAACTTTTGATTGAAAACTTTCTCCTATCGATCATAACAAATAACTTCAAGCCTAATGAAGTGAAATAATTTATTTGATTGAAAATCATTGAGGTTTTTCGGAACAATTCATATGCATTTGATTGTGAGCTCCAATTGTTACGATAACTTAAACTCTGTATAATCTTCAATAGTCCCAGTTTTGAAAAATAAATTTTATTATGTATTTTATCTTTATCTCCACTTAAAACTACTTAAAGTTGTTGTTTAACTATAAAAAGTCATTGACAAGTTTTATTAAGCACACGAGAAATGCATGAATCGAATCCAGTCATTTAGTATCTAATCTTATTTACTTTTCATTTATAGAATTCATTCATAATTTTTAAATAATAAGATAATTCCGATTAGAGAAAAATGTCAGATAAACAACAACTTGAACAACAGTCAAAAATTGATTTAACTGAATACACGTCAAAATGAGTTTAAAATTATTTGATATAAGTTTGAGCAAATAAATGATTGTTATCGCAAGTTTAGTCTCATTAGAAACTTATTCAAATAAACTATCATTAATTTCAAATACAAATGTATTGTCTATTTGTCTTCAAAAACAAGTTGGTCTTTAAGAATGATTGAGTTTAGATGAAGATTAAATTTTATGGATAAAAATAACTTTTCAAAAATTTCAAATTCAAATTACAAGTTAATGATTATTAATTATATAAAAATATAGTTTTACTTTTTTACTACTCGTTATGCGTTAAATAAATATAACGATTAAAGATATAAAAAAGATCGTGAATTAAATGACACTCCCATTGAGAATAAAGGGGAAAACTTTTTGCCATCAGTTCCTCAAATAATAAGAAAGCAGTAAAAAAAGAAGGAAATTTCAAGACATATAATTTCCCTATCTCTACTCTATAAGTACATAAAATAATAATAAGTGTTTCCCATTTCACTGCGCCCTAATTTCTATGTTACTGGAAATACAGCAAATGTAAAACTGATAGATAAACGGTTAGTTAGCTCTTGAATGTAGGAGACCTTGTCATTGGTATGCATTTTTATCATTTAATTATAAAAATATTTTACAACTAAATTCAAAAAAACTATCAAGACTAACCGTTTCTTTTTTCACTCCTCATCCAATTTCTCTCGAGATATAATGTTTGTGACGAGAATTAATTTGATTTTTATTAAGTTTAAAACTTGAATGTCAAGTGGATGTATGTATAGTGCTTTAGTGTGTTTGTGTTTCTACAATGACCACTAATAAAGTGCTAAAATGTTACCTAAAAGAAGTTTTTTATATTTTGGTTGCTTAATCAATTTTTTGTTAATTTGCTTAATTTATTGTGATAACAACTTAACTAACTTTACTAACTTTTGTGATGAGAGTTACGTCGATTCCGCTTACTTTAACGGATATGATATTATAGTTACCAGAGATGATTGGCTTTGGTATTATTATAAAGATAATCATAACCTAAGTGTTCCATTTAGTCAACAATCGTTTACTCAAGGTTTGTATCAATAATTCATTCATTGATACAACAATTCATTTAATATAACAATTAAACAGAAGTTACTTTATTCAAAATCTAAGTTTATTAGTTTTCCAGTGAATCACTGTTTTCACAAGTTTTTGTTTGTAATGTTCTGAATAAATTAATGGTGTTATTGAATGACTTCTGTATAAAATTAGTTCGAGAATAACAGCCAGTATTTAATTGGAAAATGTCTATAGAATTATGTTGACTTAATTCAGACGTCATTCAGATATCAATCTATTTTCTTGACTGAATATCGATTCATTTTCTTCAAAACTAAATATATTTAACATTTAATTTTCATGATTCGATAGTAATATAGCGTGAGATTACTTTTTTCCATTATGTTAACCTATTTTAATATTTTAGAAACTATTAGTCCTTATTTTGTCATTTGAACTGATTATCAAAAGTTGAATATTAGTTTTGCTTAAGATGAAGAAATTAATCCAAATATGCTATAGAGAAAGGGAAACAGATATAAAACTCTCTTTCAATATAATAAATGATTATAATATACAATTAGTCCACAAGAATTATATACTATTACTTGAGGCCGATAATGATATGATTTATTTTGCAAACTCAATAAAACTTTAGCTTTCAATTTATGCCATCGATTAAAGTTAATAAGAAAATGAGCGTAAAAATAGTTCAAACAGTGTTCAGGCTTTTAAAAATGATACAATTTTTTGTTGTGTATTTTGAAAAAGATATCACAACAATAGACTCAATAGAAAGTTAGATTTGATTGTTATGAAAGCTTTTATTATGTTCAACATATGTTTTTCTTCACTTTATGTAAAAAATACGGTAGAAAGAGGTCATTCACACACTTTAAATAAATTGAAAAGTTTCACATAAGAAAATAGTTGTTTGTTCTTAACTCTGATGGAAACCTATATATGTTTCTTTAGGCGATCACATTCAGGGAGCGTTTAACATATCAAAGATACCCAAATGTAATATCAAAGAAGTGATCGATTGTAGAGAAATACTGAAAATGCGAGACATGGCCGTCTATTTTTTGCACAACAAATCTCGATCAAGAGGTTATTATAATCTTGATGTTCGTAATCGTAATGGAAGTCAAAGAAGAGTTAAGCCAAAGCAACTTCCGTGGGGTATGAAACAGGTTTGTTTAAAACACTTTTTACTTCTTCTCCACTCAAATTCATTTCTTTCTAATCAATTAAATCTTTTTCAATTTGTCACAAATTTTCCAATTTTTTCAAGCTTTCAATTTTAAAAACTTGCAGATTAGCCTTTCAGAAATGAGGATCATGTCAAGAATGACTCTTCAGATCTTGCGTTTTTAATAATACTAGTACTTCACTCACAATCAAAAGTGTTATGGAATAGATTTTGATTTTATTGTAATGTATGATATATTTCTGATGCGTGTTAAGAGAGAATATGATAATCACGAATGTTTCGTGCAATTGATGACTCCAAATATGATAATTGATTTGTTTTCGATGTAAATCTATTTGACTTCATCTCGAAATACATGCATCCTTAGCACGTTTCATAAGAGTAGATCATTTCCAAGAAATTAAATTATTCATAAAAATAAGGTTTTCAATTTAAATTTAATAAATTGAGATTTTGAAGATTAACTCATTCAAAGATTAGAATAGATGAGCAAAAAACAAGATGCTGTCAACATTATTAGTGATTAAACAAGGTTTTAATAGGACGGGTCAATCCGCTAAAATTCATCTTATCTGACATAACCTCGGGTTCGATGATTTAAGCTAATGTTGAGCAAAACAAAATACTTGACTCAATGATCATGAAGTATTTGCCAAAATATTAGCTTCAATTCAATTCATTACAGGATTGTTTTTCTTTCTAAAATATAAACTTTAGTTAAGTAAACAACTGTCCCAGAAAATGTTTTCACGAATAGGAAGCATCCTTGAAATCATAGGGAAAATTTATATTTATTCACGGAATTGCAATTATAAAAACCCAATAAAATTTATTTTTACACCTTGAGTTACATTAAATATATGCATACTTTCCAAGTATGGCAGTATCG
Source organism: Camisiidae sp. (assembly GCA_034696325.1). Classification (NCBI taxonomy): domain Eukaryota; kingdom Metazoa; phylum Arthropoda; class Arachnida; order Sarcoptiformes; family Camisiidae; species Camisiidae sp. The sequence continues at coordinate 10,082 of JAQFZT010000829.1, forward strand.
CATACTTAAGTAATGAATTCACGAATACTTTTCAATTGACCAAAAATCAAGTCTCAATTCTGGGTTAATTAATAATAATAATAAGAAATATTAATTGAAGTTTTGTAAACTGGTTTTAATTAATGAAAATGATAAATATTAAATTAAGTACTCTATTAAATGCATAATAGGTTGGATTATTGGGCGGAAATTTATGGCCAAATGGTTGGGAAGCTTATCAAGAGCATAGACCGGTCGCATTCCTGCCATCAAGATATGAAATCATTTTTATAATTAATGGTAGAAATTATACAAATGCTAGACTAGCCTGGAATTCATTGGACACAAAGAATTGGAACGAGTCGTGGAGGTATAAAGACATCGGTGATAAGGTCTTATATACCGGAATGTTTGAAATGAATGGCATTATTTACGCGATCGGAGAGATGACGAACAGCGTTGAGAGAGTTGGAAGGATATATAGGTATCATATAAGTGAAGGCACGGATAGGAAATTGACCGAAACTGTGAGTTTGCTATTCAATCGCATGTTTCCACTTCTCTTTCCAAATATTAGCATTTTTATTAGCTATGATGAGTTCAATGTTATAAATTCCAACCATCTTTTCCATGCAGTTTTAATGAGGGCTCTCTTTTTGAATTATTGAGGGCTTAAATCTCTTTTAATGGCATCAAATTATTGATACTAAAATAAGTTTGCAAAAGATTAAAACTTTTTTCTATGGAAAAAGGCGTTAATGTCACGCAATCTCTTGAATCTTTAATGAAAGTTATCTAAACCTATGCTTTCTTTTGAACCTAATTCTTTCATAACTAAAGTTTTGAAACGATGAAAGAGAAAATCTGATGACTATTTTGATTTGAATACAGAAACAATTAGTTACTGACTTCTTTGGATGTCCTCTACAAGCATCGTCAAAATTTGCGACTAATGTAAATACAATACGAACAAATAGACACATTAAGACAGGAAACATAATTAATAAAAATACTACTAAAGACGACGACTCAATATTGATATCAATATTTATTGGTATAGTTATTACTGCTTGTCTTACGACTATTATCTTGTCGTTTATCACCATCTCTGGTATTATTTATTTTTATTTTTGTGTCAAACGTAACAAAAAAAAGTAATAAATTCAAAATTAATAAAAGTTTTCAATAATAGGACGAAAAAAATCTAGAATAGAAGGAATTCGTATTGAGTCCACTATTCCAAAAGCCCCGGTTATAGGTCTGGACTATACTAGAAGACAGACATCAAATATTTCTAAATTTGATTCTATGTCATCACTCACTGCTATCTATTCACAAATAAGTAGACCGAAAGTCAAGCCTAATAGTAGTCATAATTCAAATGGAAATAATATCCGACAATTTGACGATAACTTCGACGATGATTTTGAGAACAAATTTTGAGTTTAATGAAAAGCATTAGTGAAAAAACTTTTTGATCAAAGAACTGATAGTAAATTGATGATTATTGTAATGATTTATTTGTGAGCTGTGTTGAAGTTCAATCAAATGCTAAAGTTTATCTATTGATAACTTGAATTTTGAATTGTCATCATTTTATTGTGCAACTTTCTTCTTATTTATGTATAGATTAAGCTATTAATTTCTTGCTCAATAAATTCTAATTATTATAGCTTATGACCAACAATTCTTAGATTAATAATAAAATAAAGTTCATCTCAAGTTCAATCTAAGTTTTCGATAATAAAAATATCAAACCTATCATTTATGAGCAATTAAAGTATCGGATTCTTAAACAATAAACTTATTTATAGATTACAATTCATCCAAACCATAAATAAACTTTTAATCTGACTTCAAATCATAAGTCACTCCACAGGAAAATTTTGAAACTACAAACTTAGCTATAAATTAGAAAAAATAATTAATAATTTTTCCTCGTTCTCACAAACAATTTTAGATAAGTATAAACCTTATCGATTGATAATTTTTTGACTCAATAGCTTAAGAGAAGAAATTATTAGGGTTTTTCTGAAATGTTTATGAACTTTCACAAAAAGTTTAGATCAGTTTATTTTAATATTTGGGACTAAACTCTCTAATTAGGAGTTAAACAAGTTATATAATAGATTCTGAAGAGAGGAAAAACTTTTAAACATAACCCAATTCTCTTTCATACAGAGCTTAAGGAAGAGTCTAATAATAAATTTATTCTGTCTGTGGTTTAAAAGTAATTAATTTTATTTTTTACTCTAAAATTCAAGTATAATTATTAGAGAGAAAAAGTTTGATTAACTTATGAGAAAATAATATATTCTTTAGTAGTTTTCAAACTCATATTCAAAAATACATTTTTGCCACTTTATAGTCAACTTCATATAACGACATCTATCGCGTTATAACTCAAGTGTGTGATAGCCTTAAAGTTTATTTTAATAGCATTGGTCTCACCATTGAGTTTAATAGCTTTACGTTTTGTGTGAAAACTAATATAACTCAAAGTTAAGTTATAGTCAAACTTAATGGTGAGATCGATAGGCCTGCCGTCCAATGTTGTTATAACTCTTCTGCTTATCATTTATAACTTGAATATATTTTCTATTTTTAAAACGTCATTATTTAGAAACTTTAATAATAAGTTTATTGTTTTGTTGTATTTCTTGCTTTCTTTTTGTACAATATATTTGAAATAAAACTTGTTTTTGTTTTATAAGTTACTTTTGTTGATTTATTATTATAATCTATCAAATCATTGTTATTTTAGATACAGTAACTATTTATTTATATGAGAACCAGTTATTATTTGAATATCGATTAAGTCCTTGAACAAAATAAAAGCAAAGCTCAATTATAGTCTTAAAAAGTTTTGAGAATGTGTTAACAGGTATTTGAGCCTTATCATTATGTTGAAAAATTGCTATATCAGCTAAATGGTAAATTGGCCTATAGGGCCAATGGCGCAACGGATAACGCGCCTGACTACGGATCAGGAGATTCCAGGTTCGAATCCTGGTTGGCTCGCTTTTTTTTGCTTCAAGCTTTTCACATTCTTCATTTATTTTTTATTCTTTTGCAAAATAGATCACATAAGCAATACTTTATTGTATGGAAAATCAATTAATTACAATTAATATTAACAGAAAGGTTTGGTAAAATATGTTTCTTTTTCTAAACCATTAATCCAAAGTAATTGATTTGAACTTAAATGAGCTTAATCTTCTCAAAATCATATCATATTCAAGATAACTTTACTGATACTCAATTCTAACTTTCAAATTAATGGATTTTCTCATTGAAATTAAAGTTTTTTATTCTGAAAACTAGTTTTAACTTAAGTTTGAATAGTGTGTTAACACACCTTTTTGAAAAATAAATATTGGACTAACTTTTTAAGTTCTTTAAAGTATTTCAAGGAATTTTCGCGGAAATTATAATCATTAAAGTTTAAACTGAGTAATAAATACAATTAATTTAAAATAAAACGAAAAAATAATTGAGAACTTGCTGTTAAATTAGCGATAATAAAGTATGAACAACATATCGGCCCAAATATGGAGACAATTGAAAAATATCTTATATTAATCTCTAAATAGTTTTTGAAGTCTCTCTAAGTCTATAATTAGATGACTGAATAAACTTAGATCTCAACTTTTGTCTTAAATATAACAAAGTTTCTAAGATTTGAATTAATATATGATTCTCTAAAACTATTAAAGACAGGAAATGATTATATAACTCGTGGGATAATTATACGATTATAATTAGACTCGTTATTGATGATGCTTTAAAACAGAATTAAAAAACTAAATGAAAGCCCTATTCAACCTTCATTAGTAAGTTATGCTTTCATATTTGTTTATCAGAAGAAACAAGAGTAAACACAGTTTCCTGGTTTGGAAAGTATCCTCTTTTCAAGAATCAAATTATCTTTAGATACCACTACAGGTGATGACACCGGTCTCACCTCTCTGTGATGATTATAAACACACGTTTTAGGATTTTATTATTAACTATTATTATAATCGAGAATATATTGTTTAAATGGCAGTAAAGTTTATTAAATGATTTACAAATAGTAAAATTTATTCAACAAACAATTTATGCTTCATCGTTTGCAGTATCACTAGTGTTGGTATTACTAGAATTATCAGCATTATCTGTGTTCTCGCTTCCGGTATTTCCCTCTTCAGTGTTTCTGTTATCGGCACCAGAAGTGTTGGAGTTTCCATTGCCTCCATTAGGTTGCGCTCCTGAAGACTGATCTCTTCCTCCTGCTGGAGACTGACCATTTCCTCCTGCTGGAGACTGACCATTTTGACCATTTCCTCCTGCTGGAGACTGACCAGCTAGGCCTCTTCCTTCAGAATTTCTGTTTGGATCACCTTCTGGTCGTTGTCCAGAGGCGAAACCGGGATTGAAACTTCTGCTGTACTCTGTGTTGATACCCGTTCCTCTGTTGGTATCGAACGATGAGCCAAACGGTGAGCCAAACGATGTATCAAAAGACGAATAAGAGGGGGGTCCGAATGGATTGAGTGCTTGTTCAAAAACTGATTGACCGTAAGATGGCGACGCATAATTGATGGATTGATATCCACCGTACGGGTTGTAAACTGTTTGGTAGGGATCGAATTGTTGGGCAATTGTTTGGTATGGTTGAGATATATGTTGGACAGTTCTCTGCACATCCACGGCGGGGTCATTTAAGTATCGTCTTCTTTGGCCTTTTAAATACAGATTTAATCAGTTTTAATCATTTGAATATAAAAAAAGAAACAAAAAGTTTAGTAATAATGTTAAATACCTTCTCCTTTAGCGACAACTGTGCGAACATTTTCGATAACAGGCTGTAATTCTTGAGTGACTCTACGGTATGGCTGAACGATTTCACGCACTTCTTGGATAACTGGTTTGGACACTTCATGAACAACTCTTGAGGGTTGGTCTTGGGATCGAGTGTATTCAACAGTTCCGGGCTGTCCAGGAACGTGTTCTTGAGATAATCTAATAGTACTTGATCTCGATTTGAAGTGAATATGAAGTGGAATATCAGTCGGTTCGACCACAACATATTGAGGTTCTATCGGTTCATCAACATATGGCACTGGTCTGTATTCAACAGTTCTTCCAACTTGTCTGACAGCAGCCGAAACTGCAACTGCATTTCGAGCAGGAACAGCATTAACTGGTTGTGCGGCTGACACAAGATTGAGTGCCTGCGGACGTAAACCTCCGATTGCGCTGTAACCAAACCCATAATTGGCCGGATTTATGAATGAAGACTGATATGATGCGGGGGTAGACACATATGTGTTGAGACCAATACCACCGAGTGGTCGAAGACCATAAAGGGATTGAGTGCCCAATTGTCCTAACCCTCCGTATGATGTATATCCCAAACTTCCCAAACCATAAGAACCAATTGATGAAACTCCGTTCAAATGAGGAGAAAGTAAAACTGTTCGGCCATAACCTCCACCACCAATTGATATCAATTGGCTGTTACAGTGGATCGCAAGAAGAGAGACCAGAAACAACTGAATAGAAATATTGTGCAAGTATTCATGCAATTAATTGTCGTTAAATATCAAACATTTTTATGAGTATTGAATTTTTCAAACTTTATTACAATTTTGATAATTATTTGAATACTATATGAAATATTACTTACTTTAAGCATTCTTGTATTTTTCTGCCAAATCACTAAAGTTTACTTTAAAAACTTTCTCAATGACGAAGAGGTGGTTTTTATATGAAGACTTGGATAGTCCTTGAGACCGAAGCTGCAAAAGCTTCATTAGAATTCAGGACCATTTTCGACATTAGTTAATAAATTGCAATACATCGGAATCTATGATAAATTTAAATTTAGACCTGCGCACCTATTAATTCAGGTATCCCTTCAACTAAAACCACCCGTACTATAGCCTTGACATTATGTCTGATTTGACAATGAGTGTGAAATATCAAAGGCCATTTTGACAAGTAGAAGATATACTTTGTACCCATGAATCTAAAATCAAATCATGTAATTTCAAATTCCTTAAATAGCTTAAAGTCAAATATGTCTAGTGATCACACATTCATATGTACCGCACGAATGTGGGCACCAAATCATCAATTCAGGTCGTCATTACAGGTCTATTCCGTTAGAAAATTTTCGATTTCAGACAATTTGCATACTTTGTTTTCATGGTTAGGAATTCATGCTTAATATTTTCTTAATTAATGTTGACTGTTATAATTGCTTATATAGTATGTCATCATTTCTAAATCCAAGGGAAACATTTTGAAATTTAATTATTAAAAATGCCTTAAAGTATAAAAATCATGATTTAATTAAGCACTTATTGAGTAATTGATGTAATCGTCTCTCTTACCGACCTCGAAAACACTTAGAAGAGCTAAATTAAAGTTTACCTGATACGTGATGATACACTTACCTTCATTTGGTTGCATAGAATCATTTTCAGATAAAATATTATTTATTGGCCTTCAATTATGTCTTTTTCAGACAGGACTTTGTTTTTACTCCTTTTTTGAATAGTTTTTTTTGCTTAAATGGTAAATCCCAAAGACGTACAGTAATGAAAAAATTCAAAGCTATTTCACATCTAAAAATTAAGAAATTTATGCATACATAAGAGATGTCATAAATCAGACTCAAAATGTGGTTCAATGCGAGGAATAGTAAAAATTTTATTTCCATCATAAATAAATGTCTCATAAACTTTTATGACTACTTTTAAATCATGTTTGATTTTTTCCGCATTTTTTCTTTTTAATTTCAGAGGTTTTTAACAAATCATATGGAATTTATCTTAAAATTCAACTATTTTCTTATTTAATTCAAAAATAAAGTTCAAATCCTTTGGCATTTTTTATAGTAACACTTTTTAAAACCAAGTTTTGAGGAATCTATACAACTCTTATTCTCATAATGAAATTTCTCCATTTAGGAGTTTATTTGATTTTTCCAACATATTTCGATCAATACTTTTCAAAAGTTGAGTCATAGATAGGTTAAGAATTTAAGTAATTTTCAAAATCATTAATCAGCTTTCATTCTATTTATTTAAGATTACAATTAATTGTAAATTCATTACATGTTAGCATTGAATAAACAAAATCATCGATGAAAATGAGTTTTCTATTTTTCATTGAGAAGTAAACATTGAAAATAGGTATTCAATTGTAATATAAATATAATACTTGTAAAAAATTTAACATATAGTTAATAGAAAAACTCTGGATTTAACAAAAAAAAGATAGAAAGTATGAAACTATAAAATAATTTTAAGTAAATGTTAAACAAAATTCTATATTGAATAAGAGAGTAATAAATGTTTAATTGCATTGTTTTGGGATTATCTGGACTTATGATTGCATTGATATTATCATTTGGTGTTTGATTGGAATCGATTGATACTAAAGAAGACTTTTTTCTTTATCCCACAATTGATATGAACCACGTCTGCGATATACCAAACAGTGGAAGCCTAAGTACGCGAGAATTGGTGTCAACATCAACATGGAGAGAGTCATTCCCACCAAAAACAAATATCTAATTTCTATCCACTTATTCATTTCATTTCCTTCAACATATTTCTCTTCGAAGTTCATCTTTTTATTTTATATTTATATAAATAGACGAGAATTGTTTGTACGGATAGAGTTGTGATTGAATTGAAAGACAGAATAAAGTGAATTATAGAGTGAATCGTCTTCTGGAAGCGATTATGAAGAATACAATAACTTCTATTTCGAAATAAGACAGTTCTGGTAATGAAAACTCTAAAGCCATTTGGTTTTCACTTTTATCCTCTCCTTTAATAGTTGTCAAATAGTTTCTGATGTAGTCATTGATAGTCATCTCTTGCATTATCTGTTTTTCTTTACGATTTGTTGCTTAAAAATGAATATTTACTAAAATAAAAAAAAATTTTGTCATAAAAGTTTGCTTTTTACGATATTTTTACTTTTAGTTACACTATAGGAATAAAAAAAAATTAAAAGCAAAGCTTGCAATTCATATTTCATTAACAACTACACCATTAGTTATACTGAGTTTTAGTGATATTATGTGTAATGTTATGAAAGTCTAAAAATTGTGATGTAAAACTCTATTTGGAGTCTAATTTGCAAAAACAACGTTAGCTTATAGGCTGAAATAGTAAACCAAGTTATCTGAGTTATCAGTCATTTAGTTTAAAACTAAAGTTACAAAAATTTTGTTGGAATTCAAACTCTTATACACTGATAAAGTTTGAAATAAATTTTATTCATAGTATAAACAATGATTAATGCATTAAAATATGAATGAAAGCAAATACAATCATAACAAAGCTTTAAAAATTATTACTTAGAGTCAGAACTTTGATTCTAATCATTGATTGAAAATAATAAGAGTTTGAAATCCAACAAAATTTTTGTAATTTTAGTTTTAAACTCTAAATGACTGATAACTCAGATAACTTGATTTACTATTTCAGCCTATAAGCTAACGTTGTTTTTGCAAATTAGACTCCATTTGATCTTAAGTTTATTTATTTCTTAGATTCAAAGAGAGATCTTTTAAGGGAAAATATGTGATGCTGTCATTGTCTGTTCGTTTCATAGTTATTAAACTTGAATTAATTGAGAAAAATCAAATTTGAATGTATTTAAAGAAAGCAAACTATGAGAAATCAATGAATTTTAGCATAAAAAAGTATATGACATAATGCAAAGCTATTGATATCCAACACAACTTTCTATTAAATGTTTAGATCTCTAATAGGAATACATTTTCTTTTTTAAAGCGCAACCTCACAAAAGGGTAAAATTGATAAATAAATACAAAGAAAGAAAGAAATAAAAACTGAAAATGAATGATTTAAAAGATATTAAGACTTTGTATATACTGAAAAATTGAATTAATAAAATTTATTGAAAGTGAGGGCTAGGTATCAGATAAAACATTGATGGCAAATAAGTATACAATTTAATTGATTTATATGAAGTTCTGGCAAGTGAGTGGGACCCCGAGTCTAGCCAACCATGCCTTGAAACAACCTAACTAAACTCAACTGAATCACAATGAATTAATTAAATTGTACACTATTCTGAGTCCAGGCGTCACATAGACTATACCTTTTCACTATACATACATGTTTCAAAAGTTAAGACATTAAGGTTGACCGGCGTTCACAATTGTGTGCATTAATCCACTAATCAATTGGAAATCTATTGCAGGTGCCAATCATGTGAGGGTTAAGTTTGAATTTGAGCCTAGATTTTGTAATCCAACCTGTCAACCTTAATGTCTTAACTTTTCAATCATGTATGTATAGTGTAAAGTCAATATCAGTCAAGTGTATGTGACGCCTGGATTCAGAACGGATCACTACAGTATTGCTTCCGACAAAATGGAACCTTTTTTCAAAATTCATTTTAAAGCTAAAGCTAATCTTGCATTTAAGCGTTCAATTCTTAAATTGATTCAAAGTAATTAAAAATTTAAAGAATATAAAAAAACATATTCCCAGGATATTCTTTGATTCCTGATCTGGGATCCTGATCCTGATACTTGTTTCGTGTTTTTCCCAACCGAATAGAGTAGTATTTCCAGCAACAAATACTATTTTCATCGGATTTATTATATCCCTGATGTACAAACACTATATTAACACTACGATCTTTGCCTTAGTTCTATCCTTATAATAGTAATAATAGTAATAATAGTAATAATAGTAATAATAGTAATAATAGTAATAATAGTAATTATAGTAATAAACTTGAATTCTCGCACCTTGAATAAAAATAATATTCAAATGAAATATATTTGATTTGAAAGTTTAATTAATTTCTAATTTTCTTACTGTT
>JAQFZT010000830.1:0-19922 GCA_034696325.1 Camisiidae sp.
ATAATAATGACGGATCTGTTGTCTTACAAATGAAATTACCCAATACTTTTGGAAGAGGTCTCACTTCTCATACATTTATATAATTTTTCATCTAATTTTCAATTTTCAGAACTTTAGTCTTTTTTAAGAAATTCATTATTAAGTAATGAATTGAATGTATAATGAATTAAATAATAATATGAATCGATTGAATGACAGGTGAATTACTGCAAAGTGAATACCAATACGGGACTAAACACACCACTGGTTTCAACACTACATTCACAAAACCATTGGTTCCGTGGCTGTGGCCTCAGCCCAAAGTGTCCGCAACTCTTTTCCAGAATGGATCGGACGCTGTTTGGAGTGGATTTAGAGAAATAGATCGCGGATTACTGTTGGACTTGAATTTCAAATCGCGTCCATCTATTCTTCACTCACTTCGATGGGAAGGCGTGTGGAGAGACATCTCAAGTCTGTCGCCGAACACAGCGTTTGCTATCCGTGAAGAATGCGGTCATTCACTGAAGTCATCGATAAAACACATTCTTACGTTTGACAAAAGAGATAATCCAATACTTCCATCTTCTGGGGGTCTCTTTAAACTACAACAAGAGTGCGCCGGTTTCTTCGGTGGTAATGTTGGGTTTCACAAACATGAAGTTGAAATGCAATATAATATTCCGTTTCTCTTTCTAAACGATATTGTAATTCAGGCCACACTTAGAGCTGGGATTATGAAACCTCTGCAGAAAATAGATTCCGTCACTTGTATTAATGACAGGTTCTTCATCGGAGGTCCACTCACGTTAAGAGGGTTCCACTTGTTTGGTGTGGGACCACATTCTGATGGAAATGCTTTGGGAGCCAACACGTACTGGAATGGAGGCCTTCATCTCTATACTCCGCTCCCTTTCAGACCCGGCCGTAACGGTTTCGGTGACTTTTTTCGAACCCATTTATTCCTCAACGCCGGAAATATCGGAAATTTTAGCTTTTCTGACGATCACTACAGAAATTTTAATATTTTATTAAATCGACTCAGATATTCTGCTGGATTAGGACTTGTACTCTCTATTGGGCACATCGCTAGATTTGAACTCAATTATTGTATTCCTTTTGGGCAACAAACCGGAGATCAAGTCAATCATGGATTGCAGTTTGGAATAGGAATTAGTTTTGTATAACATTAATCAAATCAATCTATATATGATTTCTATATATAGAAATTGCTGTTTCATTATTTAGATATTTAAGTTGTAAACTATTTTCATGAGTTAATAAAACTAAGTATTCAAAACTTTTAAATCTTCAAATTTAATTCAAATATAATTTTCTTTTGTGTCAAATTCTGTTCAAAACTTCGAAATGCAAAATTCACGAGAGAATATATTGAGCTCTTTATTTGAAATGAGTTCCGATCCATTGACTAAAGAATAATTAATTGATGCTTCAAAGAAAATATCAAAAATATGATTAATTTATAATTTATGTATTAAAACATTGACAATAATTGTTAATGAATATGAGAGTGGAATTGATGCTAAAGAAGTTACAAAACGCTATGAAAAGGGTCGGACAGTAGAGAAAGACAAGAATCAGATTTTAAAAGATCGAAAGCATTAGAATCCTGTTTCGGAAATGAAACGAACCTTTCATTAGACTTACTCTCTCGATGTAGATTCAGGTAACTATTAATTCCATTAATTAGTTATTTTTTTGTAAATAAGTTAGAATGAGTCAACACATTGAAGTATATGAAAAAATAGCAACACTATAAAGAATTGAGACAATTATTAGTTGTAATAATTACTAATCACAAACTCAAAAGATCTTTTTGCCCAAACAACTGCTTTTAATCACCTGTTATTCAAAGTTGAGAAACAATTAGCGATTCAATAAACAAATTGACTGATTTGGGCATAAGTATAGCCTCTTATAAAAACAATGAAAACTAACTTACATTAGTGTTCAAGATGTTTGACTATTGAAAGTTTAAATTCTACAAAATTTCATGGAATTTGAATGAAAAAATTTGATACACTTTCAAATGATAAATAAATTTTAATAAAACAAGACTTAAAGAGTTATTAAAAAAGTTTATATTATAAAAATTATCACAGTTTAGAATTAGTTACTAATATGTATAACTTCTGTATTTCCATCGTTTGCAATATTTTCAACAGTTGGGACACTTTGATTAACAGTCTTTAACTCTTCATTTGGGACCAGAACGTGTCCGTTCGCTGTTTGGGTTTTATGTTTTTTGGATGACTTTTTCTTTTTACGTTTTTCTGATTTATGAGATTTCGAATGTTTCATTTCGAGCACATCTCCGACCAGTCCTTCACCCAATGCTCCCACTATTGTTTGGCTATGTTTCGGGTGACCATTAGATGAGATATTATTCGCCTCAACGGCTGCTTCAACTCTTTGTATGTGTTCGTCAACTATTTGTTGAGCGGTAACGAAGTCTTCATTTCTTGAAACTGCTTCTGAATAAACTCCTTCCGAGTCCGACATTTGAATGGGAAAGAAGTCTCCGACTTCGCTCGAACTATCCATCGGTGCTATTAATGGCAGATATGCTTCTCTTTCTCTAATGATAGACTGAATGTCATGCAAATTATTGCATTGTTGTTGTAATGAATAGTGCGCTTGTAATCCATTATAAGGAAACTGTTGCGCGAATTGCATTCCAGGCAATGGTGTTGTCGGATATTGAGGTGCAATAAAGTTGGGAAAGGCGGGCATCGGAGGGTTCGGCTGACCGTTTGCTAATATATTGCCGTAATAGGCGTTCATTGGATTGAAATAATTGATTGAAGGCGCGGGTGTCGCATAGTTTACACCATTCATATATGTTATGCCATAGTTTGACAAAGGATTTGTTGCTGTGAACTGAGGCGTCGCATGTATTAGCGATCCATTCGGTGTCGAATGTGGCACTTGTTGTGCATTTGACATGTTCTTATCGATGATAGAATGCGCGCAACTATCAGGTCTTCTCTTCTCCACCAATGGATTAGTTAAATGGTTCGATTGATCAGACATTCCGTGAGTGAAAGTGAAATTAGTGACCGATGGCTTTGTGAGTCTTTGTCGTGGAAGTGCTGTTGGATTCAAGAATGGAAGTGTTGAATGCGGATGAAGTGCTAGAGAAGAGGGTGTCGCTAAAGTTGGTGTCAAATAGTGTTGTGCTGATGACATCTGCATCTGAGCCAATGCTACCAAATCTCCAGTACTCGTAGATTTAGTTTCGGATTTTGTAGCTTTTGTCAGACCTCTGGCCGCAAGTGCTGTAGATATGGCACTACCAGAGGTATCACTTCCTCTCCTTAATGGCAAATGGTAGGGATACGCGCGATAACTGTTGTGTGCCTTTAAAAGTTTTTCGCGTTCTTTCTTAGTCTTTCTTCTCTGATGTCGAGCCATCGCTACCATTTCTAACTGTTCTAAACTGACCTGTGAGTCATGTGAACGTCTTTGACTTATGAAAGAATCAAAAGATCTCTGTTGACTAATATCAGAAGTCGATGAATGTCTAGTATTGACAAAGTTTGGCAAATAATGCGTATCATTTCCATTGCCTATAATTCCTCCTCTTCTGTACATAAAGTTAGGCAGAGCTGCAGCCCATGTAGCGGACAAGTCTTGTGAAGCGGCAGAGTTGAGATTCATGCCAACCGGGTCGTCATGCATAGAGTGAAAACTCGGCGAATAACAGCCTTGACTTAATTGATGTCTTCTATTAAATACTTTTGAGATCATTTCATGTCGTTTGAGTCGAATGGGCTCATTCATGTCTGGCTTCAAGTGCCTGATTATGAATCTCTTCCAACCGGCCAATGAATTGGAAGTCCAAACCCATGTCGATGTGACAATTCCTGCGCCAAACACTGATATCAATTGAAAATAAGCATACATTAAGTTCGGTCTCTCAACTAATTTACACAAATGCTGTTCTGATAGCTCTGACTCAGGATAAAGAGCGGCAGTCATGTTAAGTGTGCAACTGAAAGATAAACACATTTTTAAAGATTTGTTTGAAAGTCATTTTAGTTTATTTACATTATATAATCATTTAGACTTCTTTTCCAATGAGGTGAATGTGTGAATTCATATATATGACAAACATAATTACAAATCACAGCTATTATTGCGAACATAACAAAGAAGGCTAAAGAGTGAACAAAATATTAAATCTTAGTTATAATCTCAACTCAAGGTTTATTCATTTACCGATTCTGAAGATCATGTGTTCAATTTTCTTGCTTCTATTCCTGTGACTATTTCTTTGAGATTTGTTCATTAATTTTACTTTAATTAAAGTGAGCATAGCTTTGAACATATAAAAGCAGCCAATTATTAATGAAACAGTGGTGGGAACCAAAACGAAACAGATTCTCATGACTGGCTTCAGATAACCAACAAAACAAATGCCGCGCAAAGAATCGCCGTCAACCTTAAGATAAAATATTTAGTATAATTGGTGGGAATAAAATTGTGAAAAATGATTGAATTGATATTTACTCTGTTCCTAATATATTGAGTAATGCAAAAAAGAAGGAAAAATGAATAGGAATTGATAAGTTATTAGGAAAAATACCTCTCCCAATGCCAGAATAGTAATGGTTAGCATCAATGGGACACTCCATGCAGTCAAATGGAAATAAGCGACTTTCGAATTAACGGAATCTCTTTGTGATGAAGTTGTTTGAAATGATAGATCCCAAGCAAAGGCCAAATTCACGAACCAAACCAGTGCTGCCATTGAAAAGTAATAAATCAACAAAAACACAGTTAAACAATAGAAGTTTTCAGGAGTTCCGGGCTCTCCATAACGAGATGTATTATCAGATCTGCAGACAATTTCATTTTTTCCTTTAGATAAAACTGACTGCAAGAGCCAACCCATGTTTGACATGAGAAAACACATATTTAAGTAGAATATAATAACTGCCGGATATCTATTAGAACTCCTCCAATCAATTATAAAAGTGGAGACAGCGAATAGGGTTGCGATTAAGCTAATGGTCGCCGCGTGTGATATAAATGATGACATTTTTCTGTGCGCTTCTTCTGTGTAAATAGGATTATGACACTGAAGAGCACACCCTTCTATTCCCGGATACCATATATTACTGTCATCGCTGCTAACCAGAGGCGGCGAACATTTAGCCACCGCTGAAGTATTGAACTTGAGATCTGTGTATTCATTCTTGCATTTGGGAGGAAATAGTGTTTCGTTATCGCAACGCAAGAACTCAGGCCACTCGTAGTGCAACTCAATGAGACGACACGGACTTCGTGTCAGCCGACACATCTCATGAGTAGGCAATGATACACGACTTGACTCATTATCACAGCGCGGGAAAAATGTGGCGCAAAGAACTGATTGCAATGCTTTCCAACATTGAGGTATACTTCGCAAGCCTTTCCATCGCGATAAATAGTCGTGTATTTCACTAAATGCATGATTTTCTAAAACATTTGATGAGGTGAACTTGTATGGCAACATCACATCAAGACATTGAGATGTGTTCAGTGTTCGACACTTTGATGTTCTGTAGCAGTGATCAGGACTTTGTTGTGATAATGGATATAAAGCCTGATTGAATACATTTCGTTCGTGACTCGATATTATACTATAGATTGGATTTATTATATTCAATATTATTATTATTGAGTTAATGGCACACGAATACAATTCCATCATTGAATTCAATTCTATAATCAATATTTAAGACTATTTGAATCAATACGAAAACATAGTTCGAGAAAACAAACCTTCAGAACATAAGTTCCTTTACAAAAGATAACTTTTGTCACAACATTTCAAACATTTATATAAACTTTTCATAACTTTGTGAACATTATGTTATATTATTTATTGGATGTGTTGAATAGAAAGACAATAAATTGACTGAAAATTGTGTCCAGCATTTTCATTAGAAACTTTTAAGCCTAATATTTAAACCATAAATATAAGCCATAATAGGAATGCATTCAACGCCCAAATACAATGTTAAACATAGACATTGACTGCTGAGAGGGATTTCTCACTCAGTCGTCAGTAAAAGCATAGAAAGCTTTCTCAACCAATGCTTGGAAGTCACGTGAAGACCACACAGATCGCAACAAGTAGTAGTTCACACACAAGGATATCTTCTTTTTTTATTCTCTATACCTTTCTTAACAACTTTGAGTCTTATAATAACTCACTTCCACTGAGGGAATACTTCTGTAAAGTTTATATTTTGTAAAATGGATTGCTTTTCAATAATAATTGAGTGGATCGCAAACCCCAAAATGATTAGTTGAGTCTCTGCTTTATCGCAAATTTATTTTTCATTTATTAATTCAGGGCTTAGACAGCTTGGAATTAGTGCCAAATTATTGATGACCTCAAATTAATGTTCCCCAAATCTAAGATTTTCCACTAGAAATCACTTGAAAGCTTCGGATTCTCCAAAAATTCAAAGCTTTTCAACCATTCAATAGATTCTTCGTAACAACTTGTAGTCATCTTGCGATTGTGTTTCAAGACATTTAATATCAATCCACACAATTAACAGGAATTAAACAATTCTTTGAAGCTTTTTTAGATAGAATTTCTGTATTTTAAGCCCGAATTCGTGTCATAACTGATGAAATCTGTCCTCTAAAAATGAGTTTACCTTTTTTTTTAAAAATCATATGATAAACAAAAAGATAATCATAACGTTTTGCAATAAATATTTTACTTTTTGAACTCTTGAGCCCTTAATTTTCTTTCTTAAACCTAAAATTTACTAAAACTAAAGAACTTGTAATTATAGTAATTGATGAGAACAACTAAATTGACTGAAAGCAATAATTTATATTTAGTATTTAATATTTGAGAGATTATAAAGCAATCGATTGGAAAGTAATAATATAATCAAAAAATGTTTATTAGATTAATTGTGATCTATCTGTACAACAATTAACATATGATGAAAGAAACTACAAATTGATTTCGAGTTTGGTTTGAACAAATGTGATCAAAGCCTTTAACATACATATGTATATATAATATTGATTTGTTTGAACTATAATATAACTTGTAAAACAGCTAATAAATTGTCATTTTGCATACGGAATGCTTATTGTATTGTTGTCTTCAACTTTTACTATATTGAAAAGTTTCTAATTTATCATCAAAATATAAATGTACGAAAAGAAGTTAACTTTGATGAGGAGAGCGCTAGAAAATCATTTGTATTCGTATCTAATATTAAAAATCTATGTCTAGTGATTAGTTATAAATTTTTCACTTATTTGACTCACAATTCTATACTGAATAAGATTTTGTACAAAATCAATAATTCGTCTGAGACTTCAAACTGATATTACACTACTTGATAGCATCCACAATACGTTATAAGCCATATAACACATAACTTCTAAAATATCAAATATTTTCTCAATTTCACTGATAGCTTATATTTAGGATAGAATAATGAGAATTACAGTCAATTTTTTACTCAATTAAAACCAAATATTTTAGCAAAAAGGTTTCTCTTTCTAGATAGTAATCACAGAGATATTGCAAAAATAATAATAATAATAATTACAATATTTGTCACTATAAACAATCATTACTTTTAACAATGACTAAAAGCAATAATTATTAGTTATTTTTGCATTAAATACAGATATTTATAACAACTCAGTGATAATGATAAGAGCATTAATTATTATAGGTTTGAAATATAATGGAATCACATTTCTTATCATAAACTTTTAAAACTAAAAAACAAAATAAAATAAATATAATTAACATAAAACTTAATATGTTGATCAAACACAACTGAATGCGCACTAAATTTATATTTATTTTATATAAATAATGTATAAAATTTGTTTCTCTCTAATGATGATGAAAATTGTTGGCAACAGAAATAGTTTTTACTCAAAAAATATCGGAACATTTACTAAAATCTCGATCCCAATAGTTTCCCTTAAAACCCCAATCGTCTTCTTTTGTGTATTGATTTTGTTCGGGTTTAAACCATCTTTAAAAGTAAAGAAAAAATCAATATAGAAAAGGATCACATATTCATAAAACACAAAACATTGACGACGTGAAAAGCATTCGCACGAACAGAACATTGTAATAAAATAAAGTTTATTCCTGACCAATAAATAGTAATGATCTGAAGGCAAATAATACTTACAGAGGTTCCCAACTATCTCTTTTCTTTTTCCTTTGTCTTCTAACTTCCCTTTGTTTCTCTTCTAATCTATTTTTCTCTAGAGCTGCACTTTCTATGAAAGAATAGAATAAAATATAAAAGGGCTTTAATTAAAAGGACTTTAATTGGTGTATTGCATACCAAGATCTCCCTCTTCCAACTTTCTGACATCAGGTCTGAATCTACTATCAGTAGGAGGTAATAGTTTGGCTAATTTGTCGTCTAACTGATTGAGTGACATCGAGAATAGTGTGAAGTGATAATACTGTGACGAATATTCAGGTCTGGCGTTCACCTGCCATAAAATTGTAGAGTTTGGAATGTCCAATGAATGTGAGGAATCACTTTTAGGAATTTCACCATTAATACCACTTTCATGATTACTTGTAGGCTCTGCGCTGTCCTCATCCTGAGCATCACTGCCTGTTAGCTGCCTCGTAAGACTATTCAATTTTGACATCATTTTACGAGGCGTTGAAGGCGTGCCATGACTTTCAGTTGAAGGCTTATCAGGCACTCGAAACCTCTGAGAGTGTGATTTCATGTAATCTTCATAATCATCTACTGCTGCAGTTTTCAAGTAATCGCTCCATTTTCCATATATAAACCGCAACTTCTCTTTACTGTAAATTAAATATTCATTAGTTTTTCTGTTTTATAACATAACACTTCAGTAGAGTTATAGACATTATTTGTGATGCATTTGGGAAATGAAGCCAACATTAATTGCATCAAGAAATTTATTTTTAATTTTATTGATTTTCGTTTCTAAACAATCAAAAAGATTTGATAGAAAAACCAATATTTTTCATATGATTGCATGAAAATTGTAATCTAAAAAAGATTTTGAGTATTGAAAAAGTATTGAGTCGATATCGGTCTGGACTTTTCCTGATAGTTATAATCACATGCAAAATAGGGGCCTAATTATGTCCAATCTTTCTCTACAATAAAATACCAATGCTTTAAATATAAGACTTAATAACTGTAGAATAAAATTATAAAACGCGTAAAAGTAGTTTTGAATAAATACATTAATTTTGCGCATAATTTAGAAGTTTAATGCTTTTAATTAAAATATGATATATTATACAAAGATATTCTGTGAAAAAAGCGCCAGAATATGACAGAAACTATTATTAATAGTCTAAACAGGTCTCGTTTAGGGGGTTTCGGGAGTTGTAAGAATATCATAAGGGGGTCAAAGTATGTTTCTCACGCTTTTCACTACTGTATTCAACATCCTATTTAAGCAATGATTAAGCCTAGAATTTATTATTTCGACAAAAAATAGCAAGTTTTGAGCATTACTTTTTAGTTATTTCAGGAACTTTATCGTTAAGAGCTATAATCCTATCTATTTTAGGGCCGATACAGTCCAAAGTGAAACACATGAAATTCAAATTGTATTTTGACTTAAATTCCAAAATAAGACTCACAACAATATTAAGTAAATGAATAGAGATTTAAACTGAAGGCATCCAAAAGCAATATTCAAATAACTGAAAGCTTGACTTCATGTCTTATAATCTTATTGAATATTTATTTACAGATCAATAGTTAGTAATTGAGCAGAATCTACAGACTCAGCAACTTTGAAGACTGACAGAGTTTGAAAGAAAGCCAAAGCTCTTCAAAAGTTTGTTTCAATTATCTTTATACGATTCTGAAGTGGTTTAAACGTTGAATTGTAAGCTTTTCAATATATTGCTGTATATTTTAATGAAAAAATATTGATCGAAATGTATGGCTCACTTTGAAGAATGAATAAATCCGTCAAATCTGTGTAAGTCTCTGCCAAACCAACCCGCGGCCTTAAAATGTAATGAGGCTTTCAAGCCATTCGTCTGATTTGTGACTTCCATTACGCCATACTATTAAAAGTATCATAAAATATAATAATCGTTAATGTTTTATAACACCACTATATTATCAAGTCATAAAAGCTTATCTTTTCATATACAAAAGACAAACACAATGAGAGACAATCACCTCTTCGAACCATAGTTTGCCGACAATAATATTATGGACACAACAGTTGACTGATTTCCAGGTGAAGACATCCTTTTTAGACTTAAGTTTCAAAGTACAGGTTCCTTCGGGCCTGACTTCGATGGATTTGCCCCAAAATTTCAATTTAGGACAAATAGTTCCATGAAATATGAAGTGCTTGGACTCTGCATGCCATGCGCTGACAGGCGGGTGATGACTCACCTGTTCGAACACCACTTTAATACCTAATTCTTCGATTTCGTATTCATAAGTTTCTCCTAATAATGGATTGAAAGGTTTGTTCAGTCGCAACCAATTGGAAGAATAGGCCGACACTATAAACGCGCAGACATTCTATCAAAGAAAGCAAACAATATAAAAATAGAAGTTCAATATAAATGTAAAGGCTCTAAGAATAATGCATTGGCTCTTTAGCAAACATTTTCATTGATTAGCTCTAACTTTAAATAGATTTTCCCGAGAGTGTCAATGATATTATTGTACATCTATTATAATTTATTACATACAAAGTTGATAAGACAACCACTTTTAGAGTCAAGGCAAAAATCATATGAGAAAATATGGGTCCACTCATTGATCAATAAGGGAAGCACTAATTGATCATTTGTTCGAATTAAAAATTATCAAATGTGTAGTAATTGAAAAAATCAAATTAATTAATGAATCTCTGGTTGAAGTCTATCTAAGCTTATGCTTAATTAGTACATGCAGTGCATACCAAATACTATTAGTCTAGTTTTAATTGATTAAAAGGAAATTACAGCTATTAAAGCGTAGAATTGTATCGTATTATTGAGTTGTATCGATATTTCGAGTAACAGTAACTGTAACCAAGAGTTAGAAACTCATTAACATATAGTATTGTGATGTTTAACGATTAAAAAACAAATTCCTATTTCCCAGAATTCAATGCATTCAAAGAATTTGTTTTTAAATAACAAAAAAAAGCATAACAAGTGAAAACTGCAACGAATGGAATTAATAGAGAAAAAGATTGAGACCTCCATTCTTTCAACTGGATCTTCACATTGATCGGCAATATTTAAATAGTGTGCGTATTCCATAAATTCAGTCATTCTTTGCAGGAAACTTAAGGGCTCATTGAAAACGACTGGAAATGTTATTTTTGACAATTCTTTTCCAATGCAATGCTTTAAAATACTCCAAAGACTGACTTCATCTCTGGGGACCATTACTGATGGAAGACGTACTCTATTATACAGAAAGATAAAAAAGAAGTTATAAAAAGTTAACTATTTATACATAAACAATATTTATATAAATTCGATCCATAGATAGCTATTTATTATTGAGTTGACAAAAATGTTTCTCTCGTGTGCAAAACTCATATTACGAGAAGACATACATTAAATTGAATAAAATATGACTTAGATATGAATGCTTTATGAGATTCTTCAGCTTTAGATTTCATATTTAGTTAACACAGTTTATACTACTTTATATGAAAATATGAAAGGATTTCAATAAACCATTTATACCTTTTTGTGACTGAATTTGGTGAATGAGTTGTCATTCTTTTAATATGAGATAATATTTTCAAATTGATAATTATTGTAGGAATTAGTGATCAATTGAACAACTAATTTATTGATATGATAAATAAGACTTGAAGTCCATGTTAAAAATGAATGCGAGTTATGCGCGACATATGTCTAATTCAATGATAAATAAAAAGCACTTAATTATCATTTGTTGAATGACAACAGAAGCTTTTATTGTGATTTAGTATTCTTTAAACTTATTAAATAACTTTCATTTACTCAATAAATATTTAAATCTGCAAATAATTATTTTCAAACAAATTTCAACTATTTTTTGCTCAATTGTATTAACTTCTAGAGCATTAAAAGTTGCAACAAATCATCAATTATTTATCGCAAGTGAAAAAATTTATCATAAAATGTTTCAATAATAATATTTGAATTTTAGGACAAAAATACTAAAACACAAGACAGTTATATTCAGAACAAATTGTTGCAAAACTTTCATACCGGGAAAGCATTATTAAGTATTAATACAAAAACTGAATTATCAAAAATGCAATAAAGGTTTGAATAATGATTATTTCGACTCAAATGATAAAATGTCTTCAGCGAAAATGATTAATTGAATGAAAATGAGTTTTCGGTCATTTGTAACGTTTTCTTAATGTAAGTTTTTTAAATGTGCCCAAAAGTGGATTAAAAATAGCTGTTTTACTGGAGGTAAAAAACCTCTATTTTCTAATTATGAAAAGTTTTGAACCAAATTCAGGTTTTCTCAACTTTTACAGACTTCGTATGAGAAAATTTCGTTATTTTTTGATGACAAACGATGACAATAGCAATGATTTTGCGCTAATTTTGACGTATTTTCACTATAAATGTCTTTTTTATTGAAGACAAATATCCACTTAAATAATATTTTATTAATAATAGATAAAAACAGACAATTTAATGCAGAAACGAATTGATAATAATATTAATAAAACACTAAAATATCAGTCATTTATTATTATGTATAGCGAAGAGTTTCACAAAAATAATGAATTATTAATGAATTGAGATTTTATTCACTTTGAAAACATTTAAACAAAACTGATTTAAAACGTAAATATTTAGTGAAAAATAGAAACTAATCGCAAAACATAACGATTTGATGAGAAAACGAAACGTAAACAAATGTATCCAACAGTTAATAGTTGACTAAACAATACTATTAAAAGAGAAATATTTAGTTGGGCTGAGAGTCAGTTGATTACTGAGTCGTTTTTTCGGTGCAGAGCAGAAATCACTTCACTTATCGATCATAAGCTCAATGTATGTCACACTCCTATCAGTTTATCATTTAGGAAAGAAATCATACTTCAGGCCAGAAATCAATGGTAAGCAATACTTAAACCCCTTAAATACTATTTAATGTAATTGAGAGCAACCCCAACACACTGTTGAGAACACATACAGACGTTATTGATGTTATTTATAACTAAACTATGCTATTAAGGGATGATCAATACATGACATACAAAATAGTTAAATTTTGGTTAATAGAGCTTTTGTGAGGTATTCAAAGTGTGAACTGAGCTATAGATCAGGTTTATCTGATTGAAAGAATTCGAACTGAATCGGGATTAAGTATGATTTGATTATTAAAAGTTGTCTTAAGGTTATTAAGTTTAATACAAGAGTTTATAAACGCATTCAACTGGTTGTACTGCACTGTTAGCAACTATTTCTGCAACTATTTTTGTATTCGAGGCCAACATTTCTCTTTTTTTTCGCATAAATAATGCTTTTAAATCAATTGCCTTAAGAAATAACAATACTTTCAGAGAACTCCTCAACAATACTTTATTTCAAGTGCTTTAACTTTAATTCATTTAGACTTTGACATCATTTTTAAGGGAAGCTTTTTCTCAATATTAAGTTAGAGATGAAAGACTCTCAACACTCAGACAACTTTTATTTATATAAAAGTAAAACATTTTAACTTTTGAAAGAGTGACAGAAGTGTATAAATAGTTAATAACGATTTACATTAATAGTCTTTACTCTCAACTCAAGGGTAAAAATGATATACAGTGGGAGAGAGAATATTAATTTTCATCCAATTAACCAAAATAAACAATTTTCAAGGATATAGTCAAACAAAATTTAATTTTAATAGAAATCCATTTAAATGCACATTTCTATAGCTACCAAAAGAATATTTCTATTGAATTAATGTTTCATTTCTTCGTTTATAAATTTAGACCATTTCTAAGGTTTCAAAGAGTCTCTACATTTTCTGGCTTAAAATCTTCCAAATTCAGTCGCAATTTCGGACTTCAATTTTCTGTCAACTTTGAGGTACACAAAACTAAACTTTATAGAGCTATCAAATTGCCAAACATTTGTTGCAAATATTTTTTGCTTTAACTTTTTTACAAAAATTTTAGAGAATTTGTATTAGAAATCCGTGACATTTAAATGGGTTGAAAAGTCCGAATTTCCGATAAGTAGAGACTCTGGTAATGACTTTACAAAAGTGAAATTCAAAATAATTTATCTGATTCTAAGTGAAACAACAATACAAAGCGCGCGCTGCATTTCATATTGTTATGCCTTAAGAAGAAGAGTACACTCCAGAGTATCATTGGCTGAAGTGTTTTTATTATCTTTTAACACCGAAGATATTACCATCAGGAGTGAAGGTATGATAAAATATGTTTATGAGGAACGGGGAGATGACATGAACAGTCAAAATATTGTTTTAAAAGAATGAATACAAAAAACTTTGATTAAAAACGTTGATTTAGTAATTTATAACATGCATGTCAGTTGAAACAAATGATTGAAGAATCTATTTGATGAAATTTTTCAGTTATTAAAATCTGTCAATCAATCAATTTGACTACTTTTAGCTTTCCTTATGCAACATTTCAAAGCCTATACAGTATATTATAAACAATTTTATAAACAATTTTCAAAATCAAATATTTCAGCCCATTTTAAGATCAAATTATTGATTCTTTTGTGTTTTATTACTAAAATTCTAATCTAAAACACTCAGGATTAAGCACTACATGATTGATGAAGTTATTTGATTTCTGTTTCAATATTCTGTTAGATTTTGGGATCAAATCATTCATTCATTAAATAAGTTAAGTTGAAAATCAATATTATTCTAAATTGATTAATTGTCTCCATTTCCACATTTAATTAAATTAAAAAACATTATTCAAAACATTGTTCACAAATGGATTTATAAATTAGTAGAAGAGAAATAGTGGTTAATTTAAAGTTTGCGTGCTTTCAACATAACTGTTTAACTTTTAGTGAATCAATTGTTAAGGTCAAGGATTTATTAATTATTGATTTTAGTGAGAATTATAAATCATGAAAAATATTGGTTATTGTCAAGATTGCTTAATAGCTCCGGAAATCCGGGTTTGTATCTAATTGAATGTTTGAAGCTTTTAAAGTGAAAAAAAATTATCAGTTTGAAAAAAATTCACATCAATTTATGGCAACAAGCGATTAATTCATAATTAAGTAATCAAACAGTCACGAAATGGCACTTCGATTGCGTAATTTCATAAATGCAAATGTAATGCGGATCAAAAGCTGGAATTTTGACTCTTATAAAGTTTTCTACGAAAGTGTTTTTATGATAAGATAATTCATTTGACTAAAATGTAATTGTATCACTTGACGCATTTTTTATTTTATCACTACATACACAACTCATTAAACTAAGTTATATAGTATTTCCGACTTGAAAGTTCTATCGGATATTTGCTGGATATTTTCGGGAAATATTTTGGCAATTATTTTCGAATCAAAATAAAAGTTGAAATATAAAGTTGATTGGCTTTAGTTATGTAAATAATGATAGACTAGCAACATGTGGAACAAACATGAATGAACTTTAAAAGATGAACTTATTTTGAGAAATGCATTTATCGCATGTTTGAGAGATATTTAAACTCATTTATTGAGCTATAGAAACAATGATATCAAGTGTTAAATTAATCAGTCATTCAGTAATAATACTTGACTATAAAGAGAATTGAAACTGAGTGCTGAACTTAGATATGAGTTAATTTATTCCTACTGTACATTATGAACAATCATTTATTAGCTTACGCTCAACTTGATTTAATATCAAATAGAAAATAATATTCAAAATCTCATGATTTGGCATTTTTACAAATTGACAAAATGTAAAATTACACTCAAATACAGCGATAACTGATATCAATGTTGATATGATTGAAGCGATTGACACATTAACAATGGTTTTAAACTTTATATTAAATATTTGATAAATTAGATGACTATATATATAAAATAAATATTTGGTTACAATCTGTGAGTAACATCTCTATCGAAGCCGATAGACAAAAAAACTAAACATAAATACCTTTTCGGTTAAGTAAACATTTAGTACTGATTTAGTAAAAACTTAAATTAGAAAAATACAAAACAATCGTTAATTCTGAACGATATAACATTCAAATTCTAGAGTTAAATAAAGGAAAAGCAGAATTGGCACAAAAGACCGGATATAACTTATACAATGATATACAAAATTGAGGAATTGTGTGCATCTGTTAAAAAAAGGTAAGTTTTGTTTAAACAAAAACGGCTTTGCATTAAACATAACTAATGGGAAGAACATTAGACAAACAGAGATTGCGAATTATAAAAGCTGTTGTCGGCCTACCTGTAACTCCAATGAGAGTCATCATTAGTTAGCGTTTGTCCGTACAAGTTATCCATTGAAGACTGAGGTGTTATATAATCGCCAGTAATTGTCTTAATAGTGGTCGAGTTGTTATCACTGCTCGCGGTTAGAGTTTTATCATCTGATTTACTGTCTTCTGCGTCATCGAACGCATCAAAATATTCCTCGACATCAGTGTCTGACATACACATAGACTGCGAACGAGGGGGTGAGTGATAATAAGACACAGAATTGACCAGTGAATTCTCCAAGTCGTGATGCTCTCGAGCCAACACATGCAGCGCATCTTCAAGTACACGTACTTTTTCCTGTTCTTGTTTGAGTAATAGTTGTCGTACCTATAAATACAATGAGTTTTGACATTTAAATATAGAAACGATAAATAGTTTGCAAAAATAGCAGAGTTTGCAAAAAATGAATTTAAAAATAAGTGAGACTCACATCGTCCTGATGTGTCAATACAGCCATACAGTGAGATAATGCAGAGTTTGCGTTATTGGACGACTCGAGTATAAGATTCAAGTGAAACTTCAGCGATGGAAGCGATGATTCAATTATTTGAGTGGACGTATTGTTAGCACTGTTAACACTATTATCTGATATACAATTATCGGTCAATGTGTTAGAAAGTGAAGAATTCAATTGTTTTTCAGCACAATTGATGTCATCAGTCAATTGTAAGAGAGATTTAATATGTTTTTCAAGTATAGACTGATGTGCGTGTGCTGTTTGTATCATAGCTTGCATTGAGCCGATTGGCATCAAATCTGTCAACTCATCGTCATCAGAGTCATCGAATCGCATTCCCTGCTTAATAAAGTTCGTCCCATAATATATATGATCATTAATAGCATTAATCCATTTTTGACGATCGACTGGCGATGAGTTGGCTTTTGGCAAAGACAGTAAAGTACGTGATCTGTCACTAAAATAAATTACGAAACTATTGTCGTCTCTGTCACTGATTTCAACGATTGCACTCTCAAGATATTTGAACCCTTTCCGTTTGGCTCCAGTGGTGGCGTCGGCGCGATTGGCAAAGAATGAGAAGACACCGCGTTCTAACACAGACCAAATCAATTTCCAGCCGAGAAAACGGCCCTTTTTTAGAAGAGATCCTTCAAAACGAGCTACACTTTTACTTTTCAAACTAGCGATTTGTGCGCTCAGGGGTTGCACTTCATGTAACAATTGTTTCATTTGAACACTAGGCGCGAGCGTTGCTGCGATCTGTCCTCTGTTATTCTTAATGCTAACATCAATACCATTCTTGAGCAAGAAAACTGCCACTTCTTTCTGCCCTCGATATGCAGCGCAATGAAGAGCACTATTGCCTGACTCGTCCTGACAGTTAATATTCATGGGATAAGAGGTGTCTGCGAGCAATGTCTTCATAGTGTCGATGTCTCCATTTCGAGCGGCACTTAAGAACTTTTCTTCTCTCTTTTTAAGATCTGCTTCTTCTGCTGCTAAAAGTATGCGTTTGACTGATTCTTTTCGAGCCAATTCTCTAGGCGTGAGTCCATCTCCGTTTATGATAAAGACGTCTGCATTGTTTGCAACGAGGAGTACAACCAACTCATCTCTACCCGTATATGAAGCCTTATGTAGTGGTGTATCACCGCTTTCGTTCACTACATTCACATCTGCGTTATGCTATCGGTACAAACAAATAATTATCGATTAAACTCAAATCAATCTTTAGATATGAATGAATAGTCTAACAAAAGTGCGTCAACTCTATTCAAAAGACTTTTACCTAATCATTTTTTTTAATTACTGATATTATGGAAAACTTTTGTATTTTATTTGCCATTAAATGAAAGAAAAGAAATGAAAATTAATAAATGAAAGAAAAGCGTTGCCACCTTTTGTTCAAGTCAAAACTGGACAAAATTTCAAATTTTCATCCCGAAAATTATAAAGAAGCTCAAAATCAACAGATAATTAGAAGAAAGATTCGGCAATTGACAAACTTAAATCATAAATTTCAAGTTAAATTTCTTTAACTGCTTTCAATGAGTTATACAGACGTTAAGGACATGAAAGTAAAATCGGCTGAAATTGATAACTTTTCGAATTAGAAACATGTTAAATTCGATCAATCAATTGAAAATTTTTCTCATTTTAAACTCTATTAATGACTTGATTTGAAAATGAAAATTCATTAGTTTTATCGCTAAAAAGTTAGGATTAAATCAATTTTGACAGATCTCTCTACAACTGGACGGGTGGCAACACTCATCTTAACCCGTTATTTGATATGGATTTGGAAACAGAAAAGATTTGAGGAATGAATGAAAGTGTAAAAAATGAATACTTTAATCAATTCGAGTACGACTTTTGAATGTCCAAAATATGAGGCCAAATGCAAAGGAGTCCACCCGTAGTTACTCTTCTGCTTACCTATCAATCAATCAATCCATAAGTGAATCATTTGCAAGTCATCAATGATTACATACCCTTACAGTTGACCTCGAGTTCAATCTCTTTTTTCTCCATAAGTAATAATAATTTTTCGACAACTTTTAAATTACCAGTTCTTGAGTGGTATAATAGAAATTCTTCGGGGGTGTCGAAATCAAAGCCATCGATGGATTCGTTTTGCAAATTATTATTATCTTTAGCCATCGCTTCGTCAATATCAGAATCTGTGACTTCGAGTATTGATTTGTTATTGTCATCACAACTTATTGTCACTTGATTTGGCTTTTCATCTGACTTGTCATGTGATTCAGACATCATTTCATTAATCAACACAATTATCAACTATTTCTACAAACAATTCGTTTCAAATTTCACATAATTTTATTCAATTTAATTCAAATAAACTTCATTTTTAACTATAAATAAGTGTTAAATCAATTGCAAGTTTTCTAATGTTTATTTTTAGGTAAAACTTGTGATACTTTTGTGTTGACTGCGAATTACATGCAAAATAAATTACGTCCAAAAAACTATATATTCAAAGCTGTGCTTAAAGATAAAAATATAAAATCAGGTTTAATAACAACCGAAATGATTGACGTCTTTTATGCTTCATATGTGAGAACATAACCGCCCCTAACCTTGACTTCGAACAGTTTCTATAGAAATTTTGTTAACAAAAACACGTGTTTTGAATGTTTGGAATGAACAAAAATAAATAGCATATAAAACACTTGTATTATAAACGCAGTAATTATTTGCATATGTTTTGCATGATATTTTGTTTTGGATAAAATCTATAAAAATTGATATCAATATAATCATTAACAATAAATAATTAATAAATAAATCGAAATCAATGGCATTATTACTGAATACGAGTCTGAGAACTATTAACAGATTGAAAACTGTTTGTGTTTCGTAAGTATTGTTTTGTAAACGAAGAGTAAAAATGAATAAATGATAGAAAATATGAAAACTTAAAGAATTGATGTATTTAAAGGTCATTATCTCGAGGAATGTCAAGTGAGTGGGGAAGTGGTGCAGGAAAGGTAT
>JAQFZT010000831.1:0-19920 GCA_034696325.1 Camisiidae sp.
ATTTTTATGTCTTCAACTAAATCCATGTTTTCACTTAAAGTAGACATTCATTAAACTTATGTTTTAACAAATAAAAATGTTTTTTATTAACTCAGAGATTGGCGAAAAAGTATAGAAACCAAAAGTTTAAATGTGGAGAAGATAATGAAGGCTATAGTGTTAAACTGAAAATGAAATATTTTGTGTATTATATGGAAAACAATCGCGACGACAGTCCTCTTTATATTTTTGATAGTAATTATGGAGAAGTATGTGTTGAATACTTTATTATTAATTTGATTGATGAACAGCAGTAAAATTGTTTGAATTGTTGTAAAGCACGCGAGAAAGAAGAAGCTTTTAGAAGACTATTCGATTCCAGAATATTTCAGTGATGACTTGTTTCAATATGTCGGCGAAGAGAAGAGACCTCCCTATCGATGGTTCGTTATGGGACCCAAACGTTCCGGTAATATTTCAATCAATTGATTCAAAAATATATCAATTAATTATGAATTCACAACTGAAGGCACTGGTATTCATATCGACCCTTTGGGCACAAGTGCTTGGAATTCTTTATTAGAAGGATGTAAGCGATGGTGTCTTTTCCCAACTAATACTCCGCGCGAAGACATAAAAGTAAAACCAAATGAAGGCGGAAAACAAAGTGATGAAGCGATCACTTGGTTTAATGTGATATACCCTAAAACACAGACTCCTGAGTGGCCTCAAGAGTTCAAGCCATTAGAGATATTGCAAAGAGCGGGCGAAACAGTGTTTGTACCCGCCGGCTGGTGGCACGTCGTTCTCAACCTTTCAAATACTATTGCAGTCACACAAAACTTTTGCAGTTTAACTAACTTTCCAGTCGTATGGCATAAGACAGTTAGAGGAAGACCTAAACTATCACGAAAATGGCTCAGCGTTTTGAGAGAAAAAATGCCTGAATTGGCAGCTGTGGCCGATCGGGTTGATCTCAGTCAAGACACTGGGGTCGCTTCGGACAGCTCTAGTGACTCAAGTAGTTCTTCTAGTTCTGACTCCGA
Source organism: Camisiidae sp. (assembly GCA_034696325.1). Lineage (NCBI taxonomy): Eukaryota > Metazoa > Arthropoda > Arachnida > Sarcoptiformes > Camisiidae > Camisiidae sp. Next base: position 1,026 of record JAQFZT010000831.1, read on the forward strand.
ATGTTGTTCCAGTTCTGGCAGTGATAAAGAGGTGGACAATGATTCGGGACAAGAGAGTATCGGAAATAAGAAACATCGAAGAAAGAGGTGAGTCTTTTCTATTGATTTTTTGATATTTTTTTACAGTCGTATTATTCTATTCCTTATAGACATCGATCTTCGAGTCGTTCGTATGAAAATGATAATAAACAACGACACAAAAGTTGATAATAGATATAATTAACTCAAAAGTGCCATCAATTTTATTTAAGTAAAACAATGATTCAAACTTTATCAGAAACTTCTGTAACATTATAACTAAATATATGCTTAAATTTTTGAAACGCTTCTTCTGTTATAAAAATGTCTACAAACAAATAATTATGATCTTTTGGATCGACTTCACACTCACGAATAGCTGCCTCCTTATGAAACCATTGATATTCAGCGCCACCGTTTGGAACTCTAGTTTTTGAATAAATATATTTTTCAAATATTAAAAAAATATCAAATGTCTTCAAACATACCTTAAAACTTTGTGTAATCTTCCAGTATTGCTAACAATGGATTTTTCAATTCTGTTAATCAGTTCATTCAAACCGATTCCTTGAGTCGCAGAGATTAAGAGCTTATCACTTGTTTCCAAAATATGGTTATCTTTAACTAAATCTATTTTATTGGCGACTTCTATGATAGAACTCTTGAGTTTGAGCGTTACTTCAATTTGATCTAAGGTCTTGTGAACCGTTTCCACTTGTAATTCATGATTAGGATGACTAATGTCTGAGACGTGAACGATTACATCTGCGAGACTTATTTCACTTAAGGTTGCTTTGAAAGAATGAATTAAAGTGGTCGGGATTTCAGAAATGAATCCAATCGTATCCGTGTATAAGACCTTCATATTTGAAGGCAATCTCCCGCTGTGTACCGTCACATCCAGTGTTGCGAACAAATGATTTTTTGGTATTAATCTCTCGTCATTCGTAAGCGCTTTTATAAGTGAAGTCTTTCCCGAATTAGTATATCCGACAACAGCAACGATTGGCAGTTGTTTTCTCACTCTATTGACTCGAAGCAGATCGCGATTCAATTTAATTTTATTCAATTGCTTTTTCAATTTGGATTCACGTTCTAACAAAAGTTCTTTTCTCGTCTGAATCCATGTCTCGCCTAAACCTCCGACTTGTTGAAATGAACTTTTTTGACGCGATTGACCCGTCTTTTGAAAGACATGCAAATTGTTTCTAATATATGGTATTTCTGCTAAAGCTATTTGTAGTTTTGCTTCTTTAGTGTGCGCGTGAGCTTTGAATATATTCAATACAATTGAATATCTGTCATAAATCTGTGGAAATAAATTTCATTAAACTTCAAATACCATCAGAAGCGAAACATACGTCTACTCCTAACTGATGCTCAAGTTCTGAGAGTTGAACGCTTGATAACATATTAATGGCAAAGACAACTGCACTGATTTTGGAGTTTGAGTTGACTTTTCTCTTCAATAATTCAAAATTTCCAGAACCGAAAAGCTGTTTCTTATTTATATTTAAAGTAGAGATCATTAAAGTGTCGATAACTCTCATATTGTTTAATGTATTGATTAAAGCAATAGTTTCTGCCAATTGGTGTTCGGCATAACTTCTATTCACTTTATTTGATCCCCATTTCTGTCGAGGCATCACAAGAACCACTCCTTCAACTCTATTAAGTGTTCGCCAACTTCTTGGGTATAATTCTTCATATTCTTTGTCATTAAGCAATTTATTTATTTCTGAGTCATTTTCATCACTATTATTGTTATTATTATTAAAAATATTTGAAAACAGTCTCAATGACTCGCAATTATTTGAATTTAATTTATTGTCATTTGTTTTCAATAGTTTAGTAAAAAGTGGTTCAAAACAATTTCTTGTGTTTCGATTCAAACATTTAGTGCACAAAAACGATAATCTATTCCTTAAAATTTGATTCATTTCAAAAGTCCATTGAAATGATTTGAATGAATTAAAAGTTGATAATTAGTTGAATAATGTTTTGATAGTAAAATAACACATTTGAAACATGTTTCGATGTTTGTATTGATTGACTTGACCACTACTACGCAGTCTCACAACTCTACAAATAAACAAACCGTTAAATCAAAACGTGTTTATCACATATTCTCACATATTATGCAATTACAAAAAGTTTACACTAAAAAATGACTTAAGTTTTGATTTTACTTTCGTTTTTCCCAATTAAGCAATTTATTTGTTATATTATTTTTCTTATGTTTGATATTTATTGTTAAATAATTAAAGATTATTTAAGTGAAAGACTAAACGCAAACTTGAATAAATTGGTGAACCTTTTCGATGAACTCTTAAATTATTCTCACAATTATTTCGTTGATTAATATAATGGAAGACATAAGTTATAAAAAGATTTCACAATTAGATTTGGAAACCATCTGCAACCAAATGAAGAATGAATTGTCTTCTATTGGTTTAGAACACTATCCCTTCAAAGTATTCAATTAATTCATTTTGAATAATATATTTAATATTGAATTGAATGACTTATATATTAATAGATTGGTTGGTATAATGAAAGGGTTTCACCCGAATATCGTTTGTCTTATAATGAGTCAAGTCTTGCATTTGTCATCATAAGTACACCCGATATGTTTGAAAAGGCTTTCATTCCATTTATACGAAGCAATCATTTTTTAAATTTAAATAACAATAAAAGTAATGATCCAATCGATAATTGTATGAAATATCACTTCAATCGACTAAAAGCGGTACCAATTTTTCATTTATATATAACTTAATCGAATATTTCTTATTGAATGAACTCATCCTTACTTTATCTGTTTTTGCCTTAATGTCTGTTCAATGGAATAGAAGTTTTCCAATTACTCTTTGCAAATAATACATGATTTCGAGCTATTGATGCCGAGCAGAAAACCTAAAGTTCTGGTTCAAACTGCAGCTCATGTTTCTGGCGCTGCCTATTATTATAAGCCAACTCTCGATAAACCAAACATTTCGAATAGAATGATTGGTGTTTGTATTCATCCAGAGTTTGGCGGATGGTTTGCAATCAGAGGCGTTATTATATTCACTGATGTAATAATAGATTCACTCAAACAAAAGCAACCCTTAGATGTAATAAAATCTGAAGAATTGAAAAATGAGTTGTTGTATAAGTTTAATATAGAGTGGAGAGACTGGTCGTATCGCGATATTATTCCCGTCTCTAAAAAGTACAGTGATTTACAAATTAAATATTTTACTCATAAACCATGTGATAGAATAGCATTTCTAGAAGAAAACATTCACTTTTCTCTTGTTCAGTCTTCAGATTCGTTCACAAATATATGCAATTAATATTTAAAACAATAAATAATTAAACTTTTAATGTATTTTCTTATTAGAAGTTAGTGTTGAAGCCTATATTATCTCAATTTTGTTATATTTGGAATCATTTGAACTCAAATTAAATTGAAATTTCATTAAAACTGTTGCTATTTATTGATTATTTAGTAAAACACGTTTTTGATAACTTTAATAAATTGTTTTATTTAATTAATACATTTTCTTATATTTGACAAATATGTATATAATTTATTGTTTTGAACAATTGCTAATATCATAGCATTATCTAATTAGAGATTTGATTTCTCCAAAAAGCAATGGTCCCAATATTTAGAAAATTTTAGATATAGTTTAAAGCTTTTTGTAAACAATTCTCTACAATATGTGCTTTAAGTTAAATGAAAACTTTGAAAATAGTGAAACTCAATGAGAATTGAGTTAATCTTAAAACAATAGAAATTTAATTACTCTTGATTTGCACACAATATACAGAGCGAAACACAACAAAATTATATGCAATTTTATACCTTTTGGCGCAATAACACATGAGTCGCACGCGCTCTATTACAACAATAGTCTTCAAATATTATCAGACACGCAATGCGTATGAAAAATCGATTTGTTTTGCTATGTTTTTTGGATTGGCTCGACTTTCTCGAGACATTCTCTCGACTTTCTCAATATAAAAAGGGTGTCATCGATGGTCTGGGACAGGAAAAGAGACCTATCAGTTGATTTGCGTACTGAAGAACAGTACTATTGAAAGGGTTGCTTTCATGGTTTGGGTGTTTGATTAAATGGTAACACAAAAATCTAAAGATTACATAAATTTTTTGAATGTACATCTTTTTACATAATGATTATCACTAAAAAGAACTCATCGATCAGTTGCACAACATATTAATCAAGAGAGCGTTAATAGATATTGCATTCAATTTGCATTAATTTGATTATCAATGAGACAAAATTGATTTGAATTGAAAATTTTATTATTTATAAAAAGCCTTAGTTTATGGCTATTCTGCCGAACAATTATTTATATTGTGCTCAAACATGAACGAGTAATTAAACTTAATTTTATGCAACTTATAATTGTTATTCTAATCTATCATTCAATTATAACAATTATGTTTCCAAAAAACAGAAAATCATTTTTAGAGTAATTATTTGCCTAATTTAGTAAATTATCTTAAGAATTATCTTAAGAAATATCTTAAGAAATTATCTTAAGAATCGATTCCACGAAATAGTTGTGTTGGCGAAGCCCTAAGTCTTAGAGTGCATTCAAATTATTTGAAAATGTTTGAAAAAGTTAAATAAACTATTATAATATATATTTATATTTAATAATTTAAATATTAAAAAACATTTTCAATCACAATTAACTTTATTATATAACCAAAAGTTTATTATATGTCAATATCTTTATCTGAACACAATCTTAATTCTTGATTAATTCGTCAATTTTTAGAACCAAATCCACACTTATTTTGAAAATAAACTCCTATTTTCTCAAGTATGGCATGATTTATGATTTTTAACTGTTGCAAAAAAGTCAAAGTATAAGTGACTTAATCTGAATTTAAAGTTTAGGACTGTTGAGGACCGCCAACCAAAAGGAAGACGCCTTTAGGTGCAAACCAAACCCGATTAACCTAACCTTGTATTACATTTTGCATAATCTTCTGCTAGAATGCAGAGTTACTTCATTTAAATTATGGCACAAATTAATAAATTTAAAGAAAGCTATTCATAAAGATTTATAGATCTGAAAAAACTAACGAATTTTCGTGTTAATCAAATTCAATACTGTGTGTGTCTATTGGAGTTTACATTTGATTGCAAATATCGGAAGAAATTTGAATGATTCTCGTATAACAACTAAATAAAAATGTTTTATTAATCAATGAAATTTTGATGAATGAAAATTAACACTTATTCAAACTTTTCTGCTCATCACTTTTGAAGCACTTTTGGTACCTATTATATGAGCTTAATTAGTGTTGAGCCGAAAATTTTCGATTAAGTGTCTATATGTTTATCAAATATATTAAAGTTGATTTTTGAGTCCCTCTAACAGTTTTCTCATCCACTCATCTTTAAAAAGTTTTGTTCAACTTTTAATTTTAGCTGAAAGTGATCTTTTTCTCTGAACTTTCATATAAGAAATGAATTGGAAAAGAATGATTTGATTTGACATTCACTAACCGTAACATTCAAATGAACAATTAATAAGTACTTCCTCTCCAATAAAAGTTGTCATAAGAGGATAGATATGACACAAACTTTTTTATAAGGCAAAAGAGGCATATTTTGAAACACAAAATTGGAAAAGCATTCATACATTCTAATAATTACTACATTAACCGTATAAACAAATCGATTAATTGGTCAATACAATTAACTTAACAGTTCCGCTAACATTTTTTAAGACTTCTACCGCTTCTTCATGAGTAAGACCTTCCAAATTGGTGTCATTAACTGATACAATTAAGTCTCCCCTTTGCAGTCCTCCATCAGCTGCGGCCGCGCCCTTATCAAAGACAGTCTTTACGTAAATGGGAAGATCTCCATGAGGACTACCATATCCTCCAACTATACTGAAACCTAATCCATCAGAACCTCGATCGAGATTTATTTCTTTGTACTGCATTGGCCTGAAATTCATCATTTATTTATATTCAAATAATCAAATTTATAGGTTATAGTTATCTTTTAAATCAATTATCAACTTATATTTCCTGACCTTAATTAATATCTTCTAATGGCAGCAAATATTAATCATTTCAATAAATTAATTTAAATAATTTCAATCATTTAAGTACTTACTCATCAGTTGACATTTCATCTAATTTAGAAGTTGAGAGATTTTCTGAATTGCTATGTCTTGAGCCAGCTTTCAGTCTTCCAATTTTCATATTGATTTTACCCATTGTTGTCTATTTAACAAATCAAATAATAAACAATTACTTCAAACAAATCAGTAATTTATATGTTATATAAAGTCATTCAATATTTATAAATCGGATTAAAAGTACTTTAAGAATAGCGGCCGCATATTCTTGAGTCGCAGTTTTGAGATCTTGTCCATTGACTTCAATAATTTGGTCGCCATTCATAAGACGTCCGTCCGATTCAGCGATTCCTCCTTTCACTACTTCAGATATGAAAACTCCTGAACCATTCTTTCTTCCGACAATACTTAAACCTAAACCTCTTCCAGACTTTTTATATAATTCTATTTCCATTATATCGTTAATATCTTCTTCATGTGTGTCTCCATTTTCCCTAAAAACAGTCATTTTTATAACAGGAGGCGTTTGGCGTAAAGCAGCGATCGCTCGCTCGTGAGGCGCATCCCTGAGGTCTTCACCGTTAACTTCTATTATTTGGTCGCCAGGTTTTAACCTGCCATCGAGTGCGGCCGCGCCGTCTGGATATACTTCATGAATGATAACTGCATTCTATGGGACAAAAAATCATTTAAAACTAGATCTAACTTTGATTTAATCTGAAATTTCAATTCAAATGTAAACTATGTGCTGACCAGAGGCGTATCAGAACCACCAACAATACTAAGACCTAATCCAAGTTTTTCTTTAACAATTTCAAGAGTGGTTTCGTGACCACTTTTAACTTCACAGGTTTTAAGATCGCTGTGCTGTTGGTCTGAAGTTTCTTTTCCATGAGTGAAAAAAGAATGAGTGGTTGATGTGGTATTTCCAGAATCCAAATTAGAAGAAACTAAATGTATTTTGTGAGTAAAAGGTGTGGGAAGTGCTGGAATCGTTCTTTGGGTCACTCGGGATAGGGATCCGTTTGCAGCAGTCGATGCACTAGCAGTTGATGTCCGAATCGGAGCGTGCATTGATTTGTGCACATTTTGAGGTTTAGGGGGTGTGGGAGGAGGTGCTGGAGGCATATCTGCAATAGAAAGTTAATACATGCGTCATTTGATGAGATTTAGTACAAATATTTTGTGCTTTGATTCAAATTTCGCATAATTTAGAAAATCTCAGATTGTTTTCTAACTGTTTGAGAAAATATTTAATTCAAAAATTTTCTATATTTTCATATCGAGTTCAATAAACTATGATTTGAAAGTTTTAAATAATTAGAAATTAAAGAAAAATTTTGAAAAATATCCAACAAAAGGAAACGATGTTATGATATGAAAGAATGACAAAACTGAGAATTTCGATCAATAGTATGATATGTTTGCAAAAGAGAAAAAAATCCTCAGAATTCTTGAAGGAATTGATGATCACAGACAGGTTTGAAGTGTCATAAATTCAAACAAATAAATCAAATAATTATTAAAGTGTGAAAATTGTACATATACTTAAAATTTTGAAAAAATTGATAAACAGGCAAACAGTAGTAAAGACATAATTGACGAATGAAACAATTGGATGAAACAAAAAAAGATGACTCACTTGTTTCCTTTTTTAACTCAACTGAAGGAAGAGTTTCTCCAGAAGATGATTCTCCTTCAATGATCATTTCATGTACACTCGTTTTGCTGGGCTTTGCGATGACAAGTATGAGTAATCCTTCAGCACCTTTGAGTGTTGAGGCTGCCTGTAATCAATTAGAGTTGAGATTAAGTACGAGTTGATTAATAATAGAGAAATGTTTTTTCTAACTGTGTCATAATCAGCTCCAATCAAATCGGTTTGATTAACACAAAGTATCATATCTCCAACACTAAGACCAGCTAATTCTGCAGGACTTCCCTCTTGTATATCAGAAACAAATACTCCCCGTCCAAGTTCGGAATGTTTGCCCTCAATTATCATAATTCCTAATCCATGAGTGCTCTGAAATTTTTGAATTAAATCAATTTTGATTAAGAATAACTGTATGTAATTGTAATAATAAATAATTTATTTACTTTTCTGACGGTAATAGTTCTGACGCCTTTGTATTTGCTATATTTTTCTTCTAGAATATCATCTTCTAAATGGACGGGAAATTGTGTAAGTGGCTTAACAGCCATCTCATCCAAGGCACCATCTCTTCTATTTTCAATAAGTTCATAACAATTAAATACAAATCTCAAATTCATATCAATTTCATACCGAAGAACAATAATCTTATATACAGGTCCGGTCAAACTTTTAATAATTGCTGAAGCATTCAGATGACAGCGTCCGTGCACTACGATTCCATTCACCTGTTTAATAGAAACATTGATTTTAATCTCATGTATCAATTGTAGAAATAATGACTTGAGTAGACCTCAAGAATTTCGTCTCCGATTTGGATTCTGCCGTCTTTATAAGCGCTGCCCTTTGGATGCATTCCGCAAACAAAAACACTCATTTTAGTTCTATCTCTATTACCGGCTAAACTAATCCCGAGACCCGTTAATCCTTTATGTAAATCAACCAAAAACGTGTATCCATTAAGATCTCCGTATTTCTTCTGTAATTTTTCTAATGAAAAATATAATAACAATAACACTTATAATAACGACAGTAATAAAAGTGAAATAAGATATACTATAATCTTATGAAATAAATACTGTATATCCTCAAGACAATGAAAGGCATTGAATTGTTATAATAATAATCATACCGACGGGATTTTCATCAGCTATAAATGAAGTGCTGGATATTATTGCAGACATTAATAATCTGGCGAATAATCGGACGTTTAGTAGCAAACTATAAATCAAACTTTTAAACCATCCATCAAATCATGAAAGTTCTCATTAAAAATATCACAATTAATAGCCAATAAACATAATCGAAGGCTTAATTTAGCTCAACATTTGGCATAAAATAGCACCTCTTTTACCGTTTACATAATAAACAGTTACATCTCTATCATCTCAACGATATTTAACTACACATCGAGTATTCGCTATAAATATTGACTCAAATTTTATCATTTTATTTAAGAGCATATAATTCTTTCTGCATTCATGTAATAAAGCATAACAAGCATAACGCAAATATAGAATGGGATACTTCTCATCAAAAGGCGGCTAATATTGATCGAGGAATTGCATCTTACAGTATAGCCAAAGCTTCAAAAGTTCCCTTTTCGGGTTTGGACGCAGCGATTGTACGAGCGTTGCAATAGTAATATCGATTTTGTCAACTCAAGCTTATCTATACATAAATACTCGCTTATACAGTACAGTTGTAGTTATACAAAACAATGATAGAATCCAACACCTGTCTAACTATCATTCTTTCACCGCTTAATACCACGCATTCAATAATATCAACACTCTTTCAAATAACTCTAATTCAATTCCAAATAATTTAAATTAATCTAAATATAAATATATTATTTTAATTTATATATTTCTAAACAAATAATCTCTAACAAGAAATTTTAGAAAAGCTAATAATTACTTATTGAGTATCCGAATTCATCTTCTTTTAGCTCATCTTCATTAGAATCAGCCTTTTCAGTAGCAGTCAATTTGACATTTCCAGCACTCGCTCTATCAATCTTGTGAAGTAAAAATTGATATTTTTTTCAACAATTCATACATAAACCTGTTTTAATACCTGAACTCCTTTGGCTGTTCGAACCTTTCCAGTCATATCTCTGTCATTCACGCCTGATTCAGATTCAGTCACGTCTTCAGTTGTTAATTCCTTTTTAAGGAATGGCTTTAAGCTTTTTTCAGCCAATTCTCTTTTTGCTGAACGCAATTGATTGCTTTCATTCAATATCAATGGAATTGTAATATTCTTTTGATTGGTATCTGAGAACTCGATCGGAGCACTTATTTGAAGAGAGCTCGACTCGTCTGAAACAGGAATATCTCTTTCACTACTACTAATGTCTTCTTCATCAGCAACAGAATCAAGAGCTGCTAATGTTGCACTTGATGTGATTGAGGTTTCCGTTTGACTCATCAGATTATCAGAATTTAAATTAGTATTCGAAGCGCTATAATCTTTACTCTTTATTATAATAAAAATAAATAAAATATTACCAAAACATGTCTCACAAACGATTAAATGAAAAATTACTCACAAACGGCAATAAGCTTTGAACTAGAAATTTAACGGGATTTTTGGCATTTTTTATGGCTTCCACTGCTTTATCATGAGTTGCATCGCGTAGATCTACGCCATCGACTTCGAGTAAACGGTCACCGCTTTTGAGAGTGCCGTCACGTCCAGCGGGACTTTCGGCCAAAATATTTTTGATGAAAATACCAGATATTGTATTTCCACCAGATATGTTGAAGAGGTCTACTTTACCGCCAACAATGCTTATGCCTAAACCCCTATTTTCTTCTCTGAGTAATTCTACGACACGTTCTTCACCCCATTGTCGAGTAAGAGTGGAAGAGCCGCTCACATTATTATCACTACTTGTAGAACTGCTTTCGGGTGAAATCGATTGTTTTAAATTTTCATAACTATGAGAGTTTTGGTCCATTGAGTTTTGAGGCACTTTTGATTTTCGAGGAGAAGCTAAACGTGAAATAAGCATTAATTCAAACTTCGGAATATAAATTCATTATTAAAAGTTTTTCATTTAATTAAAGTAGACTTTAATTATAAATTGATGAGAAGAGTACAGAACAGCTCGAAATGAAATATAAAATCTGAGTTCAATTTTATTAGTACAACAAGTGCTCAACTCTTATAAATAATTCAATTTTATTCCAAGTTTGCAACTAATTATGAATAGTGTGGTTTACAAGAAGTATAACTTAAATAAATGATGAACCTTGAGGTGAGTCTTTATGTGAGAACTCAGATGCGGAATCAATTGGCTTCAAATCGGATGATAATGGCTTTGATTCCTCTGTTGATTGCGATTCTATGCGACTAACTTTGGAAGAAGTATTTACATTCGTTCCAGAACTAAGATTTTGTAAATCTCTTTCCAGAAGAAGTTCATCGGAAGATAACACGGATGTGCTCTTTTGTGCATTTGATGAAAAGTTTGGCGAAATGTATGATGAAGTAGTTGTTTGACTTATTGAACCTCCAGTTATGGTATTTGTGAACTGTGCGATCGGATGAGATAGAAGTGGAGTTGTGGCCACTGATGAAGATGATGAAGATATCGCCGACGGCTCACCACAAGATATATCAGCGTCACTATCGCTGTCAGTATGTTTTGAAGGAAAATAAGGCGAACTGTAGCGAGAAATGCATTTTTAAGTATATTGAGAAAAGTTTAAAGCTTTATAATAAGAGTGAAGTCATACCGATAATAATTAGGAAATATCCTATGAATGCATAGTATCAAAAAGAAAGAGTTATTTTCAAAATAAATATTAAATAAAATGACAAGTTCTGTATTATTGAACTCTTTTTGACATTAAGTGACACATTTAGCAATATATTTAACATGAAATGCTGTCAAATGTAACAAACTTATCAATTCAATGCAATGCATATCTCTTTCAAAGATCACATTCTGAGATAAGCTTACATTTGATAGAATTTGTGATAAGCAAACAATAGTATTGAATTTCCTGAAATTTTAGCGAATCATTTTCAGCTAAAGGTTGACTGAGGTTTGAATAATTCATGATTTTAATCTTGTTAGCCCTCAAAAAGCTCATGAAATGAATTGAATCACAAATTAAGTTGAATACTGAGGTTTTAATTGAAGTGTAACATAACTCAATTAATTGCTTCTTTGATTATAAAATACTTGAAAACTTTAAAAATAGATATTCTTATTCTAGAGAACTTGAAGATTCATTATACAGAACCATTATTCTCAAGTTTTCAATGCTTTTCAAGATTGATGTTTACTCTAAGAAATGAGAAAATCGGAAGCATGAGAGACTTGACTGAACTATTGCTTCATCTAAACAATTTCTGCCAGTCAATCACTTTTTTAACTTTCCTACTTTTCGCTTCTATTTCTGTCCATTGAATTAATAATAATAATAACAGAGAAAACCATTTTTAATTATTTGGGGTTTTGCTAAATATTCAAATCGTAAAAGAGCTTAGAGTGAGAATGAATTTGAAATGAGAATTGAGAATTAGTGCTCAGCAAATAATCACATATGTTGTGCTTCAATAAATTCGTATCACTGTTTACTAAGTTATTACTATTAAAAGGCTGTCAAAATTATTTACGCTTATTTCCACTTCAATTTCTAGTTTTAATGCAATCTCACGATTTTCAATCAACCCCTTTAGTCAGTCTTCAGCAATAGATTTACAAATTAAAGCAGTACTACAGCTACTGAAGTAATCGAAGAAAAATCTCATAACCAATAGTCAAATGTAGTAATTATATTAAATTTGAATTTTTACAATAAAATATTGTAGTATAGAAACCAAATTCACAATAAATAGATATTTACAATCTATCTTCTCTTCTACAGTATAATTAGACCAACAATTAATGTCCGAAAGTTTATGGCAAAAAGCCTTTGTAAACAAGCCTAAAGCCTAAGTTAATTCGAATCAATTCATATCAAATTCAATTGAACAAAACAACTTCTTTTGGTCGGATTTGGTTCTCGTTTTCTGCCCACAACTCAGAACCGTTTGGTTGTCATTTTGTAGGAAATATCAATTTTTTCCGAAATTGCCTCAAAAAAGAAATGCAAAAAAGAAATAAATATTTATAAATTTCAAAAGGAAATAGTTTATCGATGAAAAGCTGGTACTTTTTTGAATAATTTGATATTTTAAGCCATACAATTGTATTATTTGAATAAAAATATTACATAAGTACTCTATTTGCTACTTTGGTTTGATTTCGATACAAACTTTCAGGTTTGGTTCGTAAGATCTAGAACTAGTTGCAACATTAATAGTGATTTTATTCACGATATTCACTTTCCTATACAAGTAGAATCATCGATAAAAATCAGTTAATTTCTCATATCACGGACTTTTACAAAATTTCTTTTCATAATAAGTTAGATTTGAGAATAAAGTCGTTTGAGATTGTTTTTCTTGTAGGAGGAGCTTAAGTGCCCAGAAGTCGAGAGCGTGCACAATCATTTTCTTGTTTTGTAACATTTATTTCTTGTTTCAAACTTTATTTTTAACAATTTAGCAAATAATGAGAACACAATCAAAAATTTTGTTTAATAGTATTCTAGAAAAGGATTAACATTAGATTTGAATGAAAATTTGATTTTTTAACCTCAAGTTCTCAAGTATTTGTATAGAGATTACAGTATCAATACCTATAAGTTTTAGATTTGAACTCATCGATAGACTAAAACTAATAAAAATTGTTTGAAATTTGATATTAAATGTTATGAATATTTAAAAGTAAAGATTGTGATGAGAAATAAATGTTACAAAACAGGAAAATGATTACAAGAAAAGATTCTGAAGACAAGAAAAAGAATGGCAAACGACTGTAACTTACAGTATTCGACAAGAGAATTCCTGAACGAAAAGTTCAACAATCGTTGAATTAATATACTTTCCATTTGAATGCACAGCATTGCTGTTGCAATGATGCACATAATCAGTGATTATTAATCACTTAAAAACATACGTTCAAACTATTGCTCAAAGATATAGTGATATTGAGTTTCAGAATGACGTCCGCATATTTAATCAGAGCCCGCATTACATAAAGTATCTTAATTAGTATTTACTGTTTGATTAGCAGAGTCTCAAAGTTCTAATTTAATAGCCGTTGCCTTTTCGTTAGGAACTAAACTCACTAAAACTTACATAACATTTATATATTAGTAATACATTAATTCGATTTATTATTTGATAAACTTTGAGAATTTTTCGATTACTTCATTTGAAACTTGGAATTGTAATAAAAGCATAGCATATCTATTTGGGTCATTTGGAAGAATAACACTCCAAATTTGAGAGCTTTTTGCAAATTTCTAGCAGTAATGCAGTCAATAATACAAAAAAACTCATGTGAAAAACTACAAAATTATTTCTATTGTTTTCAATGAGATTTGGGATGCAATTCAAGTAAATTATGGTTTATAGTAAAAAAACTGATCCCACCGGTTAACAAAATTTGCTTTATGTGATCACTCACGGCAATCATTATTATTATTTTATTTAAATGTTTTAAATTGAGTTTTCTATAAAAGATGAAAATCAAGAGAGGCTTAGGAAATCTCAAAATAAACGAAAAGCGCCTAAACTTGAATTCATGCATTCGAAGTTTTCATTGATAACTAACTCCTAAATTTACGAAAAATAATTCATCATTTGGTAAACTGAAAATTTTTAATTAAAACCTTCAAAAATATGAAATAAACCGTAAAATAACTGGAAACTATTAATGGAATTAAAATTTAGAAAACTATAACTCTTATTCAAATTCATTGACTTCAAGAACAATAAATTATAGGAAAATGTAATTTTAAAAAGCATTAATAAACTTGAAAGAAATAATTAGAGTTTTGAGCGTAAAATTGAGTTAATTTGAAGTTGAAAAGTCATACACAATAAGACTAGTGTAAAGGAATAGTTGATCGCTTTATAGCTTAGTTATACATTCTATGACTTCCATAAAGCAATTGAAAAATGAAAGCACTAAAAGTAGTAAATTTAATGATAAGCTTAAACGCAATGAAGTGTTTTAATAGAAAGGGTGTAAATGAGAGTTGTATTGAGACTCACCTCGGAGAAGGTGTGCGACGCAATAATGGCAACAATGAAGGTGAGGCTCTACCAGGAGGAGGAGGAGGTGTGTGACTTTGCTGTTGCATAGCTAATAATGATGATTGTTTATGTACATCGGCATCACTCGCAGGTATAAACTTAAAACTGAAATATAATTCAAATCTCAATAACTAGACAAATATTGAGAACTCAATGAAAAATCATACGTGATATCATTGCCTAACAATTGAGCTCTTCTTAAAATAGCTCTGGCTTTAGAATTAGTGATGTTTCTCAAAGATTCGTTATTAATTGAGAGAAGAAAGTCTCCGATAGAGATTGTTCCATCACGAAAGATAGCACCGCTTTTTGACAGGTTTTTCACAATCATGCCATTTATACCTCTATCTGCCAACTCCAATGTTAATCCTGCGCAATATTGTGGTCATAGAATCATAGGATCAATTCAAACATTTAACACTTTGTTAGTACTCTACCTAAAGGATCATTTCCTTTTCTAATTTTTACAGTCCTTTCGAGTGCGGCGGGTAATGGTATAGCCATCACATTGTGATACGAAGGACTGGGAGATCGCGAAGAACTGAAATCAAGTGGGGTTGAGCTGCGAGACTCACTGAATACAAGATTACTTGCACTCGGAGATGGAGATGAAGCAATTGGCAGATTATAGCGCTCTATTGGAACACTAGGCATGTATTGGTCTGGTATCGATCCAGCGCTCGACGAAAACTGAGATTCAACTGAATTAATGGAATTAATGGATTCCTGACGAGTCACTTGATTTTTCGAGAACTATATTATTGATAACAATTATTGTCAAAAACTATTTCTTTCAGCCGATAATTAGAGAAAAGTTGTCAAAATCAATGCAAATAACTCTACCTTTAAATCCTCGTCGCGTTGAAATATTGGAAGCGACTGTTCACTTGAGTTAATGGATTTGTTATCTAAAATATCACACTTTTCCGTGCTTTTTGTCTCGTCTGTCATTCCTATTGAACTCTTCAATTCTTCAATTGAAATTCGCTGTAAAAGTTTTAATGGATTTTCAATTCATACATTTTTTCAATAAAGTCAAACTTAATTTTAATTTAAAATCTATTTATTATCAATTGCAAAGGCAAGCCATAGATGAGAAATAGTGACAAAATCTAAACCTACTGTACTCAAGATTATTATTTCTAACTTTAACAAGACTTAAGTTACAAATAGAGCATAACTATCAACAAATCTATATTATATTGACATTCATTTGGAGATTAAATTAAGAATAACTATCAGTAACAATGGATTGTCGTTATAAACCATTCATTAAATGTAAATAATGTTAATCGTGTTTAACATGTTTTATGCAAAATTTCAAAAACTTTAATATATTTGTAGCCATAAAATGAAACTCATTTGTATTACAATTACATTTGTATTGCTTTTGATCGAAAATTTGTTCTATTTTACAAAATTATTTAAATAATTCTGATTAGACTAAAGATGAATATATTGTGATAACATATGAAAGAATTTAATGGAATGTTTGCATACTTGAAAATGCATTATTTAAATTGAGATTTCAATTATTAATTAATATAATACTAATAGAGTATATGCAATATTTGTTGCGCATATACAAGTGTTACACCTGTGCCGATACACTATCAAAATATATGAATAATTTAGAAGCTTTCAGACTTATATAGAGAAAGAAGAGTGTTTGAAGAAGTGGTCGCCTCAATAACATGTGTAGCTGTAGAGCCCCGTTCCCTATACAATGAACTTGCCTGAGCATGAGTGGCATGAGTGACAAAGTTTGTGTCACTCACCTGACTATTAATTGGCGATTGAATGTTGGTCTCTGGCAAAGGCAAGGGCTTCGCAACTCCAACCACTACTACTCCTTTAGGGGCCCCTTTCAATGCTTGTACCGCCACATCCAGAGTTGCGTTCTCTAACACTGTCTCGTTTACAAACAAGAGTCTATCGCCAGGAATCAGTCTCCCGTCTTGTTGTGCAACTCCTCCCGGCACTAGACTTCGGATTACAATTACTGTTTCGCTCGGATTCATCGGATCCTTAATGTGATTTCAATGAAATAACAAAAATCAATATATTGTTACGAAATTGATTCAATTGAATCACCTGATAGTCCAAAATACTGAATCCTAAACCTCTATCGCCTTTAATTAACTCAATAATTTGTGGCTCTGAGTTCCACATCGCTAAGCCTGTTAATGGTTCCAATGAACGTGACTTCAATTTTGATAAGTCACTAGTTCTTGAAGACGGAGTTGGAGTACTTATGGCTAAAGATCCATCTGATTTGGCTTTGACTAGTCTATCAATTGTGGGCACTATTGAATTAAGACTACCGTAAACTGAATATAAATCTAGTCCTGTTCTTCCCGTTGAGCTATTATCATTAGAAATGGCATCGAAGTTGACTAAAATATCACGATTCGCGTAATCATTATGTTTAGGTCGGGCGCAAACCATTCGTACTTCCATTGACAAATCTCTCAACAATGGCACTACATCTGAATGACTCATTCCATGAAGTTGTGTTCCGTTAACCTAAACAATAATTAATATTCAATTTTTAAGTTTAAAAATCAAATAAATTATTTTTCAATGAGATTTTGTCAGAAAATACCTCCAAGAGTTCATCTCCACTTTTGAGAATTCCATTGACTCCAACGGGTCCATCAGCTAATATCGAACGAATATAATGATGCGGTCGAACTTCGTTACCATTTTCAACATCAACAGTTCCCTCTAAACTTATTCCTAGACCTCCGCTTTCTTTGAACTTAACTATATTAGCGATCTGTGTGTTACAGAAAGTAAACGATATCAACCTTAAACATATTTGAAATGAAAATAACTTAATTACTTACAACAATATCGTAATTTGGACCCATTATTGTCTCCCATTTCTTAATTGGATCATCAGACGAGTCAACATTTAGATTATCTATAATTGATATTTCAGTGGCCGCACTAGAGAAGGGTTGACCACTAACATTAGCATTAGGATCAGTTGACTGATCAAATATTTGAATAACAGTCGCTCCGGGAGTGGATTGAGGATAATAAGGGACAGGGAGATCAGGATTTGCAATAGCCTGCTGGAGTTGTTCATACTTAGAGCCACGTAAATATCGCGCTAAACGTAGTTTCACTATTTTGCCAGTATTTCTAAGAACCTCAACTGCTTGATGATTGGTATAGCCATACAAAGAGCGTCCGTCAACCTTTCAATGGTTCAACTTATAAGATCTGACATACACTTAATTAATTCTAACCTCAATGATTTGGTCATTAATGCAGATTTGTTTCGAGAGATCAGCCACACTTCCCTGAGCTATACTTTTTATAAAAATTCCTGAAATTTCTTCTAAAAAATCAAAAATTTCATCATTAATAAAGATTTGAAACGAGAAACCTCTTAAATATTACAATAAAAATGTTAAGACTTCAAATGGGAAACATCTCATTATCGAAAAAGAGATAGAAATAGAAGATCGTGAAGAGCATCAGCTCATTCATTGTAGATTAGATGAGTTAATACATTTCACTAGTGTTTGTAAACTCTTGAGAAAACTCTTGTGAGAACTCTTGTGAATACTCTTGTGAAAACTATTCTAAAAACTCTCGTTAAAACTCTTGTGAAACATACTTTTGATCAGAAGTCATGAAAATTTAATACATGAAAAATCTCTTTAATTAGATAACATCATGATTATCAATAACGGAATTAACTGAAAATCTTTTTGTTCACTGACTTAACATTTTATGGAACAGATGCCGAAACGTAAATGAAAAAGTGATGAATAGACAAAAATATGAAGTATTGAAAAAGAAGAATTGCTATACACTTAAAGATATAGGATTTCTCAAAAGATGAATTTAAATATTTACCTCTTTCGCAGACGTATCCGGCGATAGTAATACCCAATCCTTGTTGATCTTTAATTAATTCCA
>JAQFZT010000832.1:0-19908 GCA_034696325.1 Camisiidae sp.
CCTCAAGTACCAGAATCTCCACCCAAACCTCAATAACCTCCTCAGGTACCAGAATCTCCACCATAAACTCAATAACCACCTCAGGTACCAGAATCTTCACCATAAACTCAATAACCTCCTCAGGTACCAGAATCTCCACCCAAAACTCAGTAACCTTCTCAAGTACCGAGATCTCCACCCAAACTTCAATAACCTCCTCAGGTACCAGAATCTCTACCATTGAAATATTGATTCAAATATTTTCCATTATCAAATTCAATGAAAGGCTTATTAATGAAAAATACTCTTTATGTAAGAAAGCAATTATCTTGGATTCACAAATGAATAACTAATTTTTATCTATATTATTGATCTGGTAATGAAGAATTGGGTAATAAATTATGTCAAATGAACTAGAATATTATCATCTAATCGGATGGTTTATCAAAAAGTTTATTGAAATTAACTTCTTGTTGAATATTTAAGTACTTAAGTATAATAATTTGATTTATCTCTTCCGAAGAAGCTTCTGTATCAGTTTATTTCATGAACCAGTCAACCAAGATAACAAGTTGGAAAATTTAGTCAATGCCAGTTTTAGAATTTTTAAAATTAATAATTAGAAATAACTTCAAATAGTTGTAGAACTTCTTAAATCAATCAATAAAAAATACTCATGTTTAATTATGTTTCAAATCAAAATTTTAATGGATAACTGCATTGCGATAGAGTGGAGGCAGAAAATTATTACTATTCGATGATTTGTTTCCAAACAACCCATGATAATGAATATAAGGATAAATACTTTACTTCTATAAAAATAAGATACTTGAAAAAATTGCATGTCATAACTGCAAGAATAAGATCATAATAATCTCATATTTGATTATTTTATTTATGAGAGTTATTCGTTATCAATTTATTTATCAGTTTAGCAAGAAATGTCAGAAAAGCGTTAGAAATAAAATAAAACAAATAAAACTTAAGATAGAATAAGAGATAATAATTTTGCTAGGGTCATAATGGTTTCTTTTGCATATCCTCTGCAGAGACGCACTGACATCCTTTTTTTTTAATAATTTAGATAATTCCATGAAAATGAAAAGAGCGCAAAGTAAAGGAGAATGGAGTAGCTATGTAAATAAATGTATTTTACATTGCTTTTATGAAAAATTAGCACACTTTGTTACATTTCTTCTCCATTTGCTATAAACTCTTCGGTAGTTCATGGGTAGATCTGTATATAATTAACAAGTATTGACATAAAAATATATATATTCTTTTAATAACTGAATTCATTTTAATCATTCATTTGTTCACTATGCTTAAGATTAACTTCAGTCAAATTAATGACTGCCAGATTAGAGCCACCATTAGTTGGATCAGTTATTTCGATACGTTCTTCTTCTCTCTGATGTAAACGATATTTCCTATAATACCAAATTCCAGCTATTATTGCGATTACAAATACTGGAACTAAAACACCTGCAACAATACTGCCTGCTATTTATTATAGACAAAAAAAATATACATTAAAATACAAATATATTGATAATTAACTTTTGAAGATGAGATCAGTAGACCTGCATTAGAGAAAAAGTTCTCTAAAAGGCTCAATAAATTCTTAATACAAAAGAATATTAGATGTAATAATAAAACTGAGTTATAAGTTATTCAAAATATCCAAAATTTAATACTAAAATAATATATTGAACTTTTGTTTTAAAACCCTATCGGAAATCTGAGTAAAAATATCGATAGAGAATTGAGCCTATCATAAAAAAAAGCCTTTTCAATAACGCAAGTGATTCGAACTCATGTTCATTTAGTCCTTCTAAAAACAGATACATACTATCAGATCCAGCTTTTTTAGAACCTGTTTTTTCTTTACCAAAATCAGAATTTTTTGGTGTAGTTTTAAAATATGAAAAAGTTGTGGACTGGGGCTTAAATGTTGAAACACTATTCGATGAAACTTTTTTAGTCGATGTCGAAAATTTTTTTGTTGTATTTGAATGGACAGAAAATGTTGTTCTTATAGTTGGCTTAACTGTAATTTTCGATGTACTCAGCTTTGGATTCGTTACAATCGGAGGATTTTGTGTCACAAGAGGTGTGATAACTGTTACAGTTGGGGGTCGTGTTGGAAATGTTGGTATAATTATTGGATTAGCTCTAACACAACTATCACTGAAACTGACGTCATCGATGGCAATGTCTGCCATATCTCCTCTTCCGACTTGTCCTTCAATCACAAACTGAAAAGGTCTCTGATAACTGATATTAACGGGTGCAATAGCTCTAAACCATCGCTGACCGAGATTTCCATTAGCATTGAATAAAACCATTGTATTTTCAGTTGAGTGATTCGAAAATCTGGCATAAACTTTAAGTGAACCCATTTGTGAACTGTTACCAAACATGTAATAGAAAAATCTGAGAGCACAAAATCGCGGGAGAATTGACTGAACCCATGGCGTAACAATTCGAGATTTTTTACCATAATCTGCAACTGAACCACTCAATGCTAAGAAGACTCCACTTTCCATTCTTCTGAATGTATGATCAGTGACAGGACCTGTCATTCGATAACGATTCTTACCACTGTTAACATAAGACCAGTTGGCTTTAGAACCTACATCCACCTCATGAGTCCAATTACAAAAAATGGTCTGTATTTCAAACTGACACTTAGGAATTGTGATCTTATGACAGTTGGCCAAAGACTCGTCCCATCCATTACCACAATCATCGATTCCATCACAAAGAGAATATTGATCAATACAAACACTATCATTGGGACACTTCATGGTATTGATTGGACATTCGGTTGTAGCGGATGGTTGTGGTGCACACTTTTGAAATGAGATGTTATCAATGGCTATAATACTCTTCTGTGAACGAGCATAGCCAGTAATTTCTATAAAGAAAGGTGTGCGCTGTTCATAGACATTGACTAGAGCTGTGTTCCACTTGTTATTATCCTCATTTTCATCAACAATTATTCTCCAAATTATATCCTCATCCGAAAAGCCCGATCTTATACTAACCACAATCGATGAGGAATAGACTGGTTTCAGAAAGTAATCGAAAGTCATTTCGCACAAATTGTGAGCAATTTTAAACATATTGAATGAGTTTATATTGCTTTGTAATGTGGTTACAACCATATTATCATTGGCACTAATAATTAAATAGTGACCCATTTTGTTATTACTTCCATCAGTGGTCGGTCCGATAGGGGATGAATTATCGTTTGCACCCTTTCTTATCCATTGATCTCTAATTGTTAATCTATTAGTCCAGCCACAAGTATCTTAATTTTCGTATTTTTGTAATGACAATATTTAATTTGATTGATTATAAATATACAAATGTATAATGAAATACCTGTTTCAAAATCACATGCGCCACAGTTGAGCTCATCATCATTACTATGCGGACAATCGTTCACAAAATTACAAACTTTTGATATATCCAATTGTGTTCCGTCACTGCAGTAAAACTGGTAAACATCTGAAGAATGACAAACGCCATCAGTGAGTTTCACGTCATCTAAAGCTATAAAACTCATTGGATTATTGATTTTTCCTTTTATTCTAAGAGTGAATTCTGATGTATTCGATAACATCATAGGATTGATGTTAACATTGACTTTAGTCCATTTGTTTCGGGTGCCATTAAATAAAGAAATAGATAGGATTTGGTTTTTAGGATCAATAAACGTTCCATATTTTACGACTGAAACTTGTATTGAAGTATCATTTCCTAAAAGTTGAGTCCAATAAGAGAAACATTTGGATCCATTGACTGCTACAGGCATTGATTCAATGAACGCATTTCTATCACGATTTACTTTATTTGTTTCGCGATAAGCAGTGATATATAGATAAGAACCGCCCCATCTGCTTATGGTGTGATCGAGTGGTGGTCCCGGCCATTTATTGTTTACTGGCGGAGCTATAGTCCAAAATTAAAAAATTTAAATTGAACTGTTTTCATTAGAACATACACTGATAGACATTCGCGGCACTCATACACTCAGTTTCGGTAGTCGAGCACTATCAGGGATTAAATTTGTAAAGATGAATCCAAAATATTTTGCAGGATTTCTTTTTTTCTCATAGTTTAGTGCTGATTGAATTGGAAAACTCGAGCGTTGTCTATCATTGCAATTAATAATTACCTGTAAATCGTCCCCAATTCCAGTTGGAAAGAGTCAAATTGTCGATGTCATGCCATGAACACGAATCTGTGTCAAAATCACAACTAACCGGTGGTTCACACGGCTCATCAGTAACTGATATGTCGTCCAATGCTATATAAGACAATGGATTTTTGTTTTGAACCATAGAAAACACAATTTTATGTTCATATTCAGCGCTGACAGTCAACTGAGCCATTGTCCAAGTCGTGTGATTAGGATATGTAACTATCCATTTTGGGGTATTATAAATAAAACTATTGACAGGCACTACATATATATAGAAAGATGAGGTATAGTTGCTCTTTATTTGATACCAAAACTTAAGACAACTTCCTCTCGAAAGAGTTTTGGGTAAGTTATTGATAATGAGCCGAGTCTTGTAAACGCCATCCGCATCATTGTCTTGATTGGCAAATAAGAAATAATTGCCTGTATTTTTAGTGGTGTGATCGAATTGAGGTCTTCGATCATTCAAATCGTGTGAAGTATGAGAATTAGCCAAAACTCCAATACCAAAGGCTTCACCTGCTGGTGCATCACGTTTCACATCATATCCACATAAATCATAAGAAAAATCGCAAATTTCATTAGACCTGACCGGACACTTGCCTGGAGTTACCTTTGAGTGGAACATATAAGTCAATATTCTATATTCAGAGCTTTCAAAAATATCATAATTCTATGATTTTGTATATTGAGGGACTTTGTAAAGTCGAAATTGAAATGTTATCGAAAATAGAATTTATGATTTTTTTAACTACAATATAAAAATGTGAAAAGTAATATTTAAAGTAAACAAAAAAGTTTTTAAATGTCGAACGTTTACTATCTAAACTTTACATAGATGCCCATAATACTGGACCAGCCAAAGATACAAAATTTCAGGCACTCAAAATTTTCTCTTATTAAAAAGTTTTAGCCCGCGCTTCCCATTTGGGTAATAATCCGGCCTTTAATTATTTTGAAATGGGTATCTATGATCTATAACTATGATAATCTTCAGGACTAAAACAATGTTAATCTAATTGAAATATCATTTCAATATTAAAATGTTATTCGATTAGATGAGAATCTGTTATAATTTATAAATATCACGGTTTATTTGTGAAAACAGGCTGAAAAAACAAAAAAGCTTACTTTTATGTCATCGATAGCAAAGCCGCCGACAATACTCTTGTTGTAATTCAAACGAATCACTATTTGAATGTTAGGCATAACCGGCAATTGAGCTCTAATTTGTTTCCATGTATTTGAAACCATAGTTGGTGTCACTAAAAATATTCTATTAACGGGATCGAAGGCTCCGGTCGGGTATATGTATCCGATTGAGATATTCATATAGGACTCACTGTCGGAATAATACCAAAATGAAATGCAGTGGGCATTATTTGTCACTGGAATTAAAGCAGACTTTATTTGTGCCGGACTTATAGTATTGGGGTTTGGAGTCAATAACAGATAGTGTCCATTCGCTGTTTTCAATGTGTGGTCAACTCGAGGCCCAAATTGACTGAATCCTGTCTTCCACAAGGTTTTGTTCCAATTAGAATCTGGAGTCCATTTACAATTGGCTGATTCGAAATCGCAGTCCCACTGCTCTTCACTGATGGGCTCTGGTGTCGGCTTCTTTGTTGTGGAAGTGCTCGCAACTAATGGGTTATAACACGAACCTCTGAATACCTGAATGTCGTCGATTGCAATATCACTTCTGGACACATTTCCTCCCACTGTCTTAAACATGAATCTGAAAACTGATGGCATATTAGTTAGGGTTTTATTGAATGAATTCCATTGAGCGTTATTTTGGCTTTTAATGGTCGCGACAACTATTGGATTTGTCTGAGTCAGTGTTGTGTACATAATCGTCAGTTTAGGAGAGTATACATTATTATCAGCTAAAATATGGTAAAAGAATTTGAGACAAAGTGTTGGTCCATAACTGATAAGTTCACTTTGAAGTACTGCAGACCCAATGCCTTGTGAATCAAGTGGTACGAATGCATACCAGCCCTCTGTTGAACCAGTGGTGTGATCTCGTTTTGGTCCACTATATTTTGATGCAGTGGATCCTGAGTTGCGTAGCCATAAGACTTGTTTTGTGTTTAGAGTTGGCGGTGCGTTATACCAGCCACAAAAATCTATTTAGTAATTGAGGACAATTGAGAAATTTGTTATAGAATCTGATGAAAAATTTTAAACTAACTGTTCTTTTAAATAAAAAGTTTATCAGATGAGACATTGAGTTTGGCTGAAGAAAATGCCATATCTCTTCTCAACTTTCAAAGAGAAAAAGGCTTTGAAGTGCACTCTTTAGAATAAGTGAATTATGTGTTTCAGTAAGGGTGCGGTTAAGCATTTTCATTGTTGCAAACCTTAACTTAAACTGAAAACACGATTGTGAGCGTGATTTGCAACAATTGTGACCATTTGTCACTATTATTGGGAATTAAGGCTATAAAAGGCTTATGTTTTTATTCTCAAATAAGTCTTAACTCTTTGATAAGTGAAAAAGTAGTGAAATTGATTATAATCCAAAGCTTTGCGGTTAATATTTAGATCTTCTTAAGGGTTTATTTGAAACAAACATATTGTACAAACTAAATAAAGACCGATTTTTCATAATTTTATCATATTTTTATCATCATTTAAACTAATTGTTGAATCTTTAGAGTTGGTTTAATAAAGAGATTTCAAATATTTGAAGAAAACTTATTGTCCCTCTTTATAGTCAGAATCAGTGATCAAAATTGTTGAACAGTTTGAACTAAACTAAACTCAACCCAACTTAAGTAATTCACATTTTTGTGTCGACTTAACAGATTTCTTTGTATAGTAAGCATTGAACATAAAAGCTTAGAAAAGATAATGAGTTTTTCTAGTTTAAGATAGAGTTATAGTTAGAATAAATAGCATTTCGTATTTAAGACCTGATTCAAAATCACACCATCCCATAGATTCACACGAATGGCTCTGTACTAACACATCGTCCAAAGCTATAACTGTATTCATATCATTCGCCTGTGCTATCATTCGAATCTTATCTCCATTAATAAGTGTTATGTTAGCTCTTCCGTAAAGCCATTGGTTTTGGAATACAATTTGAGATTTTCCGTCCCAATACGTATTAATGGTAGGCATTCCCAAATGTCTGGACTGCACTTCAACTGATAACGAGTATTTGTTATAAATAGAGTAATAATACCAGAATTTAAGACACATCTCCCTCTTCGTGGATATCATTGAGTTGTTTAAAGGTGTCGTATCATTAAATGTATATTCCATTACAGCTGCATTATTCCAAACTGTAACTCTCATATAACCTCCGGAGCTCAGCCCTATTGTGTGATCATTTGCAGGTATATCAGTGAGACTCGCATTTGGTGTCGTCTGGACCCAACTGTTACCTATTGTAGACCACCCGCAAGTGTTGGCCTAAAGTTATTTCAAAAATAATTTTAATTTTAGTAAATGATGAGACAATTTTCTATGCAGTAAATCACGTCTAAAAACATATCAGGATTAGTTTACTAACTCTCGAGCGTAAAATAGAAATTATGCCTTTCAAGCTTTACCACTGAAGCACTTAATCAAATGCCTTTTTCCTACAAAAAAACATTGAAAATGAACTCAATTTTTGAAAACATTTACCTCAAAATCACAAAATGGTGTGTCAGGACACGAGCCATTTGTGAATGTGATGTCATCCAAACCAATAGTATCCTGAAGTGTAGACATTTGACTCTGTAGTGTCGCTCTGAACATGAGATAATATGGATTATTGTTCTGAACAGTAACTTGAGCTTTGAGCCAATTGTTGCTTTGGGGCAATTTCTTAACCCATAACACATATCCACCAAATTCTGATTTCTTTTCATTAAGAACTAAAGCAAAATTAGCCGGATCTCTACCAAACATATGATACCAGAAAGTTAGGCAGTAAGGTTTTGATGCCGGTAACTGTTGGACCGTCATTAGAGTTGCCGTATTGTTTCCGGTCATTCCCGGCTCTCTTTTGGTAGTTAACCAACTTCCAAATTTAGGTGGTGTCGGACGTACTCTTGATGTGTGATCATAGCCCGGATCTATTTGTGGATTTCTTGTTCTTATCTATTTTTATTAATGAGTTATAAATA
The DNA here is from genome assembly GCA_034696325.1 of Camisiidae sp. Classification (NCBI taxonomy): domain Eukaryota; kingdom Metazoa; phylum Arthropoda; class Arachnida; order Sarcoptiformes; family Camisiidae; species Camisiidae sp. Next base: position 8,320 of record JAQFZT010000832.1, read on the forward strand.
TCAATATTTATTGAGTGGAAAACATTTTGATATCAAAATAAATGTGAAGATTCATTACAATTATTGCTGGAAAGAATTGTAAACCTATATTCTCTGGAATCTAATTATTATTTAAAGTCTTTGAAGACAATTAATTACAGATTACTTTTAGTTTTAAAATTCATTAAAAGTAAAGAAGAAAAATTTAATCTCATTATATTATCTTTAGATTTTCATATTTTCTCAAATATTACTAAATTTTCTTGAAATTTGAATGAATGAAAAGTAAACTTTTGAAATGATTCAAAACTTTTGTCGCTTTTCATAAGTTATGTTAAAAAACTTCACTTTTCATATAGATATTTAGATTAAAATTAAAATATGATTTACCCAATCAAGCCTACTATTAGAAGTGAGATCAAAATCACTCCAACCACAGGTGTCCACTTCAAAACTGCAGTTGAGAGTAGTTTCATAAGAAATATCTTTCTTACAATTAACGAACTGAATGTTATCGATTTCCATATCAGCATAAGGTGCAGTACTTGGTATTGGTTGGCCTTTACCTGATATTCTTATTTGATAGCCAGCGTCTAAATTACCGATTTGTGCACTAAATGTCTTCCATTTCAAGCATTCTTCAGATACAACTAATATTGTTTTTTGAAAATCATCACTAACTCGATAAAGATATACATAGAGAATAGAATTTCCCGTCAATTTTTGATGGAAGGAGAAAGTCATCCTGCAATTGGGTCCAGTTGAGCCCAATACAGGTGTGGTTATTATTGCAGGAGAATTATAAGTACTGCCTGATTAATGAAGTTAAATTTTCAATGATATGTTTGTTGGTTATTAAGGATTATTAGTAATTAGAGAAAAGTGCAGTTATTCAAAATTAGTCTCAGAGAAGCTTTCATTTCAATTAACAAACACTTATGATTTACAATCAAGTCTTGTAAGTAGAGAATTGAATTTCAAGTGAGAAATTTTTCTATTTAATCATTTCGAAATATCAAATATGTTGAACATAAGCAGAACTTCATAATAATAAATGATTTTGAATTTTCAACGATTTAAATGAATAGCCTTTTCAAACATTAATTTTGAACTTAAGGATATTTTCCCAATAACTTAAGAATATATACCTTTAGATGTGTCTATTATTAGAAAAGATCCAGTTTTATTGCCCTTACTGTCAGCGTTAGGTATGCCATTAGATATGGCAATAAATTTTGAAGCCGGTTGTAGTGACCACTGCTGTTTACCATTTCCAACGTTAGTCCATCCACACCTAAACCAACATTTAATTTTTTATTCATTATGCTTAATAATATATTTAGGGTGACCAGGTCAAGTTTGGCTCAATGCGGAACAAAAAAATCAAAGCGTCCCTCCTTATAGGTTTTCAAAAAATTTATTATATCTTTATCATGTCTATTATATAATAAATTGTTCATATAACAGAATTTGAGACATTGAATGACGAAAAAGTACCCGATATTATAATTTATTTTAAACTTTATATATATATATATATATATATATATTGCTGCATTTTGAAATGCAGAAATTTCAAATACAAAATTCTGATTGTATTAAAAACTTGTATTTGCAGGTGTTTTCCATCTTTATTTGGATTAGCGATAAGCGAAATAAAAATTTTTGTTTACTAGCATTAGCCCAAGAAAGAAAAGACCAAAAACTGAAAGACCAAAATTAAAACCCCAAAAAATGGAACAACTTTTGGGCTTTTATTTTTTGGTCATATGGGAGGACACCAAAATTTTAAGATCCCATTTATCCTTCACTTTTGGTCAAATAAACTAACACTTTTCAATTAAATGATAATCTCATTTTAAAAGTTAAGTTAACACAGCTAGAAAACCGAAAACTTTCTAAAAGAGCTAAATTGCAGGACAAAAGCTTCTCACATTAACCTCTTGTGGGACGCGTGACAGAATCATTGATTTGCGGGACTGTCCATTGATAGGGTGACAATGCAAAACACCTGGTCACCCTAAATATATTATGTATAAATTTCCTCACAATAGTCATGTTTTATAAAACATATAGAATATTATATGATTAATTAATAATATAATTAAAATTGAGCATTAGTTTAAAACTAACATATTATTCTTGTCGAATGAACAGAAACCACAATCTTTCTCATCTTCACCTAAAGCGCAGTCATCGACGAAATTACAAACTTTAGTCTTGTCTATACATTTGGGTTTAGAATTGCACGCAAATTGATTTATTGGACACGGAGATGGTGTGTTCACTAGTGTAGGCACAGTTCCAGTTGGCATCACATTAGAAACAGAACATTGTGGGGAAAATGATATGTCATCGAGTGCTATATAACTCGGATAAGCTTGATTTGAATTTTGATAAACAGTGCCTAAGAAGAGATTCAATGAAAACTAAATTAGAATCACTTGAGGCTCACATAATACAGATCTAAAATAAATATATAAAATTTAAATATTAAGAGACCTGTAAAATACGCTCTGGATCTGAAGCTTTGAACTGCGAATGTAACCACATATCTTACATATGCAAACAATGGTATTGATGGCTTTGTAAAAGTTAAGATATCATAACTGGAACCAGTGTCCAAACGTTGCCCTTTGAGAGTAAGACTAGCGTTACCTTCAATATCAACCCAAACAGTTATGCGGCAATTTTGACTGAATTGAAATATAGGGCCGTCTAATATGGATACTGTGTAACCAACAGGTGATTGTAAATATATTAATCTACCGCTTGAAAGGCCTTTAATTAATTCAAACACAAAATATTCAATATTTTAAAGTCAATATTTAAAAACGTCTATTTATTGCAATTGATTACCTTTAGTATGATCTCTAGTGGGCCCGTCAACCAAATTCTCGACTCCATTTCTTAATATCCATCTTCCTCTTTGATTTGAACCCCAATTACAGAACCCATTCTCAAAATTACATCTCATATAGTTATTACATTCAATTTCATCTGAATTGTCTCCACAGTCATCAGCGAAATCGCAGACATAGTTTCTACTAATACAGACTCCATTCGCACACTGGAAACTACTCACTGGTGGGCATGAACTCGCTTTTGGAGGTAAATCACAGTTGAGTAATCTGATATCATCTAAAGCCACATAAGAATCTGTTTTCTGTCCGTCATCATTAGCTCTGAATATAATACTAAAGTTATAGTTCATTCTCTTGAGAAAAGTATATCCAACAAGCCATTGGCTCTGCAGTACTTCCATAGCATCACTACTCCATATCATTGTCTGTTCAAAACTATTTACATTCAGGTATACTGACAAATGTGATATAGGTTTAGGACCATTTGGCTGTTCGGCATGACTTAGTACAAGATTTCCAAAAATATTGTATCTAAAAGTGATTTGACATCCTATAAAGTGTCAAAATTTATCATTTTTGTGAAAAATCGGATTTTAGAGTGTATTATTGCGTAAAAGCGCAAAGAGCGGACCCACTATCAAAGTATATTGAAAAACGAAAAAAAAACTGAAAACTTAGTTCTTTCTCAGGAAAATGTTTACTCCCTTTAAATTTAAGGAATTCAGGGAGTGGCATATTTTCAATAAGGTGACCACATCTGAGAAACCCCAAATCTGGACAAAAAATCTTAAAGGGGTGAAATCCAATGTATAATTTTTCACATTTTCGTCAATAGCAAAGGTTGACCCTTATACTAAGAAAGAACATGAATGTTTGAATCTTGACAGTCCAGCTCAAATCTGGACGTGTGGTCACCCTAATTTTTAAAATTTTATAGAATAAAACTGTAGCGCATCTTTTGGTTCAATAAATCTTAAATATCATAACAGCTCTTACCAGCAGATGCTCCGTGAATTTGAGGTGTCTGTAGATCTGTTTGACCTCTCGGTTCATTCAATGTTAAGCCAAGTCTTCTAGCAATCATATAACCACTCGAACCGTCGGCACCTATTTTAGGTCCCGTCGAATAATTACCAAAACGCCATTTATATATATTACCATCATTTGAATGTCCTTTCAAATTAAAGATCAATTTTATATTAAGATTTTTTATCTTTAAAATAAAAAGAGTATGTTTTAAACAAACACCTAATTTACTCTTGATTTGTAAGAATTTTTAGTTTCAAAGTTTTTAATTCATTTAAGGAATATTCAATTTTTCAAATATCTGTGATTTAAACCTTTCCTACCTTTAAATGTTTGCGAATAACCACATAAGTAATTATTTTCGAAACTACAACTACCACATGCTCTTTCATCGAAACCATTCGAACAGTCTCTCACATAATCACAAACTTTACTTCTAGGAATCCATTCATTTGCAGTACAATTAAACATTTGTGACGGTTGTACGGGTACAACACAATCGCCTGAATCTATTGAAATGTCATCCACTGCTATATAAGAATGGAGTGAACCAGTAGTTCCGACCTATAATAAGATTAAATTATATAAAGAGATTCATTTCTGATACAGACTTGAACAATAACAATTCATACCAAATAAAACCACATATTTGTTGAGCTTATATTCTCAGGCTTTACAGTGATGTTGAACGCAATCCAATTTGGGCTCAATTGATATGTTGAATATTTTTGATATATTTTTTTAGTCTGTTTATAAGTTTCACTTTGATATACTTCAAATTTAGATTCATCAGTATAATGCCTGTCATCCTTTAAGTAATAAAAAAACTTTAAACAAAAAGATTTCTTAATCGGATCGATATCATAACGATCTGACATTATAACTGCTCTATCATAAATCCTTCGAGGACTTTCAGCGCGTAGTAATAGATAATTTCCTATCGCTTGATTCAGAGTATGATCTACTTTGGGATAAAGCGGAGAATTTCCGTGAATTGACGAGTGAACAGTCCATGTGAAGTCTGTTTTCATAAGTATATTATTCTTTACGTCTTGACCTAAACTAATGTTAGACCACCTGAGCTTTTGCTGTTGTGTAATCGCGTTATGTGTTGGAAGTATACTCTCCCACATACATGTGTCACCATTCTATTGATGATAAAAACAAACTTTTTTCAACCAGTTTTCCACTACGTTTCAGAAAAGATGAGTTAAATTTTCTTACCTCAAAATCACATCTTCCTGCTGGTGGACACGGCTTATCAATATCAACCATCACATCATCGATGGCAATGAGTCCTTCGCGAGCATTTTTAGTGTTGAAATTGAATACGATTTGCCATTTAAGCTGTGAAAATACAGTTCTTCTATGTGTGTACCAAAAGGGTCCCTGTTCTCCCTGAGCATACCATTGAGGAACAGAAAAGGAAATAAGTTCTCCGAGCACAACATTTTCTAGTTTTATATACAATTTCAATATTTCAGAAGGTTTAATTCCTCTCATATAATATGAAAAAGTAACACACGATCCTTTTGTCTGAGGAAATACTTGTGATATAATACTAGTTTGTAAATCCATTCCTCCTTCTAATAAACCCATACCACTTATATCTAATGCCATATAATGTCCACTCAATGTTTTGAAAGTGTGATCAAAAGTTTTAATGAATGTTTCAGTTCCTCGGTATAACTTGATCTCATTGATTGATTTGGAAATTGGGGAAAATCCACACATGTGTTCCTCTTCAAAAGTGCATTCAAATACATTTGACTTTAATTGACCACATGCTTCATGTTTCACTTGAATGTCGTCAAACGCAACAACACCTGATTATAAGGAACGAGAAATTCTAACATTTTTACAAAATGTATCGAAAAAGAAAAAGTAAAAACAGTATTTTTCGAAGGTGAGTATCAAGATGGAGGAAATTGCGAAGAACCGCAAAAACAGTATATCCTTATAAAGATTTAAAAACAAAATTCAAGAAACCGATGAAATTTTTGGATCTTATGAAAAAATTGCATAAAAAATGCTTTCAGAAACATTTATTACCATTTTGAACCATCGCAGAAATCATAAATTGATATCCATTTGATTGTTCGTAAGAATCAAATCTAAGAAGATTCCATTTTTGTCCATGATCATTCAATCGGGAGACCAATTGTGTAACCACTCCACTCGGTTTTTCAACAGTTACATTAAATTGTGCGTAAGAATCAGTTCTCATATAATACCAGAGAGAAACACAAATATCTCCTTTAAAACTCTTTAATTGAGACTCATAAGCTGTCATAAAAGCCAATTTTTTGGGAACATTCATACTAGCGGTATGCATCACATACATATATCTTCCATAAACATTTTGCATCGAATGATCTACAGTTGGCATCATTGGTGATAATTCTTCATAAAGTTTATTCATAAACCATGGATTCATTTGATCGATTTGCCAGTTACAGACACTTCCAGAATCAAAATTACAGCCGAAGTCAAAATAAGTTATATCTGGAGATAAAGTTGTCTTCAGTGGAGTCACTGTTACGTCTGAAGTGCATTTGCCAGTTCTATATGAAACGTCATCGAGTGCTACATAAGTTGAAGCATTAGTTGACTGAACTCGAAAAGAGACTTTGAATTCTTGTAATACTTGAAAGTCTATATTGACTGGTAGCCAAAATTTTTGCGCTGTCTTACTAAACGGATCGTTTAGTTTTGAATAAGTCCATAAAGTTTTCAAAGTATTACCTAATTATCAAAAAATCTACATTTGACTTAACTTATTATAAATCATAATGAAATAAAGCCTCACCTGTATTATCGATTGATATGACATAAAATGAATTTTTGGTTACATCCATATTCATAACAATATAATAGAAAGTGAGACATGAAGCAAGAGTTAGATTTACATATTCACTATCGAGTTTCATCGTACGATTTGGAGATCTTTCAATTACTTCTTCAATTTCTGTGAAGTCAGTGTACATAAACATTCCACTCGTGGGTGACATACGATCTCTTGGAGGGTAAATGAAATTCAGTTTAGAAGGGTTTTCAACACGACCAAAGCCTTGTTCCCAAATCCAATCCTTCTTATATTGAACGAAACTATTGTTATGAATAAATCCACATAAATCGAGGTTAAAATCACAAGTAATGGGTGGGGCACAGACTCCAGGGGTTAGACTTATGTCATCGATATTTATTGGTGAATATATAGGCTGAGAGTCTGTAGAGAAAAATGATTCACATTCAAAAATTACAGGTCTATTACTTCACTTAAATAGAATGTAAAAAACGGTTTATATTGACTATACCTAAATGTGTTGCTTGAATTGCAAGGTTTTGTAGTGCAGTAAAATGAACTGTAACACTAGCCCTATGCCAGGTCTGTGTTGGAAATGTTAAATTAGATGTCCATATATTTAAACTTGTATTATTAGAAAGAAGTAATACATCCAGTTTATTCTTCATACTTTTCTCTCTCCAATACCAAAATTGAAAGCATTGATTGGCATATAATGCTGTATATTGTCTGCTGACAATCATGGCTACATCATTAATAGTGCCTTAAATGAATATAAAAGATTTTATATGAAACAAAGTCATTCATTTACAAATTAAAAAAATTGTTATTAAAATACCATTATATGCTTGGATAAAATGTCCGTATTGTGATTGAAGGGTATGGTCTACAATGAATTCCTTATAATATAAAGCTTCAATTAATTTAAACTTATATGAATGGCTTTTAGTATTATTTTTTATGGTCCAGTCACACATTCCATACTCAAAATCACAAATACCATCAGATGGACATTGTTCTGGAGTACCAGTGAATTGATCTAATGCAATGACACCCAAAGCTGTCGTTACCTTAAACTTTAACTATTATTGAAATAAAAACGAAAAATAGTCAATAATTAGTTATCATTACATATGAATGTGTAAAATGAAGATAAAAACTATTAAAAAGACTTATCGTATGCATTATTCAAACTTCCAAGAAACTTCCAACTTTAATATTCATTAAGTTTTTATAAATTTCTTGTATCTCTTTATTTGGTTTGAAATAATCATTGAAATCTCATAATATAATAACTCAAAATTCTATATTCATTAGTGGTGGGTATTTTCGAGAAACGAGACACTCGAAAATTTATTTTCCACTCGTGAAAATCAACTCCTTAACATTCATGCACTCTTAACTTCCATAACCTCCTTAACTTCCTTGACCTTCTAAACCTACTTAACCTCTATACCCTCCTTAACCACCAGAATATCCAATAACTGATTAGTCTATTAAATGAAGTGTCTATAAAATGAATATCTATCAAATGAGAAGACACCTAAAATGTATGATTAATTTAATTTCGAGTAGTTTTATGCTAATTCTCAGGTAAAGAGTTCAGTTTACTTTTTCATTCATGTGATTCATACGTTTAATTCACGGTTATAATCAAAAATTAGATTATTTTGGAAAACTCATTAAATTGTAAGTAAAGAAAAGAAATTGAATTTATACTTTGAAGCTTGTACTTTGAGGTGAAATATTCAACATGTATAGTTGCCACATATCTCTACCAAGAGATGAACTTTCCCAAATGGTAGTTTCATTTTGACCATTTATCAAACTTAATTTGTTTCCGAAATCTGTACCATGAATGTAAAAATGAAACTTGAAACACGTTGATTTGTTTGTGGGATCTATCAGCGGAGACTCAAGTTCTCTCGTTTCCAGATTTAAATTAGCTAATCGTATTGTCTGTATGAAACTTCCTGTCATTTTTTCAAAATTTTATTATATCTATCATTTTTAACTGGTTTTGCAAAATATAACTTTAAAATGAGAATAAATATTTATCATTAAATTTTACCATTGTTTCCAACAGGATTTAAAGGACCGGTAAAGTTAAGAGTTCTTTCATTGAATTGAATCCATTTCCAATTTGGTGTTGTTAATGAACCCCATTTGCATAAGCTTTGATTTGTGTCAAAATCACAAGTTAATGAAGTTACTGAAGAAAATTTAAAACTATTTCATTAGAAATAATGCAAAATATTTTCAGAGAAAAGTTGTCACTCACTCAGAAATCCATTAATGAGAGTAAAGAAACTAAAAAAAGATATGAAAATTACTATAAAACTAAATTTTCTATAGAATCCTAGCATTATTCAGTGAATTCAATATGAGTTGTAAATTCATTCATTACTTTAACATAGAATTTATTATGCTATACAAATATATTAACTATAATATCTTATTGTGTATATGCTTGGAATTTATTTAATGAACATCAGTGTGACAATTTAGGTATATTTGGTAGGCGTATTAGATATAATCTAAAAAAAAGTCCGATCATTATCTTTTTATTTGTAATAGTGATCTAATGCTTCGCATGAGATCAGAGCTAACAATAACCTAAACATTGGATAACTAAAGGTTCAGTCCAGTACTGAACCGAACACTCAATCGTCTACTCATTGTTTAACATGAATTCAGTCTAATACTGAATTCTACTAAACTCATACCTAAACCCTTTTCAACAATAGTTATATAAGAACCTAACACTAAAATCCTTAATTATATTCATTATAGAGTTAATAGTCAATCAATAAGGATATCAGTTATAATGTCGCACAATTATACCGTATAATACATCATATATTATACATCAAATGTATATATGCCAACGCTAATCATATATGATATATTTGAATTTATTCGGTTCATCACATAATTGTGGATAAAAAGTGACAGCTAAAGAGAATTCTTTTATGAAGTTTGAAAAGATGCTGATTTTGAATCTATAACTTTTGCAGTGATAGAAGTATTTGTTATGGAAAAAGTATATCTCCAATAACTCATGTTTATCTCAATTCATTTGACTGAAATGTGATAAAAAATAGTCAATTGATAAACATTTACTCATATTTTAATAGATTTTTCTTTTATTATCATGATAAAATTTAGTAATCATGAAGTTATCAGAAAAAGCTTTACCTTCAGATTTTAATCATTTATTTTGAAACAAAGCAGGAGCTTTACTATTATCATAAGTGTTAATGGCAAATATTTGTTAAATAATAACTTATTACTAATAAGTATATCCCAAGATTTCATGAGATTGTTATTTTCAAGGTAAACCTTAATATGATAATAATTTGTAAATAAAAAAGTTAGACATTACTATTCTGAAAAATAGTATTTACAATTTGTAACGTTATACAAGTTTTTTGAATAAGTTGTCTTTACTACGAAATGAATGATAATGAACTGATTATTTTTATCAATTAATAGATTTGAAAACTTCTCAATTTACTCAAATGTCTTCAAAGTATAAATTATTAGTTAAGCACGTGCTTCATTCATTTGAATTGTTCAATAGAAATTAGCTTTAATTAATTAAATTAGAAATTCCTATAGCAATAATTTGAATAGATTCCCCTTTTAAAGTTTTTTATAAATGAGTTAAGTGCTCGCTTGAGTTATTAGCAGTATTTGATCGAAATGAATTGAGATAATTGCTTGACTCAGTTGAATAAAGATTTATATCAACTCTTCCCCCTTATTAAAAATTTTATGAAATGAGATAATATTTCGATCTCTTTTGACTTGATCTTAAATCTTCCTTTTAGGTAAATAAATCATTGCATAAATATAAGACAAAGCAATAATACTTTAATATCATTTTTACAGCAATCAAAAGCTGTAATTCTTAACTTAACCACGAGTTTAGTAATTATGATCAGTACTTGTTTATTAATAATTGAATAGTTGCTAACAGTCTGGCTTAAGACTGACATATATTGTGTACTCACAAAGAGCTACACAGGGACTGATTATTGGATACAAAGTCGATGCACTTAAATATTGTTACGCTTTTGTTTATTAAGTGTTTAAGGTATTGGTTGAGTTCAATATTCAAACCTTAAATTTATACAATTATTAATCTATTGATAGTTGGGTTCAGTATTAGGTTAGCATCAGATCTTTGTTATAACTTTGATGACGCAACTTTTTGTTGTGTCAAATTCGAGATAAAGTAGTTTTCGGTGGAATGACTGTTACACCTGAAGTACATTTGCCAGTTCTATATGAAACGTCATCGAATGCTCCATAAGTTGAAGCATTTGTGGACTGAACCCGAAAAGAAACTTTGAATTTTTGTAATACTTGAAAGTCTATATTCACTGGTATCCAAAATTTTTGTTCAGATTTAATATTCGGATCGTTTTGTTCTAAATAAGTCCATAGAAATTCATGTATTTATTATACTTGTAAATATTTTTGGAAAATGAAAGCAAATTACTAGTTATTTTACTAAATTCTATACTAAATTTTTAGTAGTGCTGAGAACTAGCTTTTGCTCAAATGTTAAAAATCAATGTTTTCATCTATTTTTTAATTATAAAAGAATCGATCATTTGAATAAACAAAAATAATTGTTTTTAATATATGCAATATTTGTATAATAATGTAAATTTAATCTCTCAAATGTCATTTTTCTTATTTGTATAGTAAATTCAGATTTATTTTGTGTTAGATGGCCTTTTGCTATATTAAGTACTTAAACTTATTTGAATGAATGTTTCACAATTGATCTTATGAAAATCTTATATGAAAAGATTATATGAAAAGATTATATGAAAAGCTTATATGAAAAGCTTATATGAAAAGATTATATGAAAAGATTATATGAAAAGCTTATATGAAAAG
>JAQFZT010000833.1:0-19905 GCA_034696325.1 Camisiidae sp.
GCGTACTATTACTTTTTTAAGTTTGTCCGATATTTGAGCTTTCCCTCAAACTCTGAACTTCACTGTAAAACTCCTTCTATGGGCACTTATACAAAAACGTGTATTGCATCAAAGTATGCACTTTTAGATCGGATAAACTTTAAAAAGGAATAGTACTTATAGTCGCAAAGTTTACACTAAAAATAGATTATATTTTACATTGTAACTAATGATGAGATCATAAGTTTAGTTCGTTACAAATTTCTCAACAATTGAATAAAGTATTTTGAAAAATAGATATTAAAATTCTCAACTATTGAATAGAAATTTTGGGGCTGTTTTAACTCTTTTCAAAATGATCAATATTCCATTCAAATAACTAATACATTTTCTTCAAGTATTTTAAGAATTATTTTACAAATAGTTGTTCAAAGAATATATTGATATTATGAAACTTTTTTTCTCAACTTAACTACTTATTAAGTTTTGAAGAGTTTCCTTCAACTCAATTTTGAAAGTTGGAAATTATGGAAAAGGAAAGTGTTGTAAAACGTGTGGTGTTATTTAATAATGTTTAACATAAGTCTTAAGGATTTAAATTCTTGGGAAAAGTTTTTGCCTTACAATTAGTCAGAGAAAACTTTGTCTATAGTTTGAAAATATATTTTCCACTCATTTATTGAATATTTATAAGAAAGTTTACAGTCATTTTAAGGATATTTGTTTTATTAAAAGATGAGATATTACTAAAGTTTATAAAATATATAGATAATAAAAACTGTAAAGAAATTCTTAAGGAGTAATGAATATATGGTTAATATAAGATTGAATTAATTTGAAGTTTGTATAACACAATATTATTCTCTCGAATAAGGTGGAGGCGGATCATTGATAGTAACATGTTGTTCGCTATTCGTTAAATATTGATTCGATTGATTAATAGGAGTACTGCTTGTTATACTTGTTTTTCTAAATTTATTGATTGCTACTGCGATCAAAGCAACAGGAATCATCAAAAGCAAACAAAACCACCACAAACTCACTGAATAATTCACACATTTAGTGCTTGAATTATCTGCTTTATAGCTGTCATCACATTCACATCCATTCAATTTGCAAACTCTATGCTTATCATACATTTGACATTCAGAGTTAGTTTTACATGTTTTATATGAACAATAGCTCCATAGATTATCCATTTTATAATCTGGTTCACACTGACAGCGATTATCGAAACAAATCTGATGGTTATCACCAAATTTAGTGCAATCATTATTAGAGGTACAAAATATGCCAACCGTTGAGTTACAAAATTTAGAGTTCGAGTCAATTGAGTAATAGGTTTCACAACTATCACAATAACCATTATTACAAATTCTTTGACTATCGAATTGATTACAATCACTGTTTGAATGACAGGATTTAAATTCACATGAATTCGAAATATTGTTGAATACATAGTTTGGCTGACATTCACATAAATTTCTGGAACAGAACTGATTATAACCACAATCAGTGATAGAATTACAATACTTTTCAACAGTAATGTTACAAATTTGAGTTTTAGGATCAATAGTGTAACCAGACTTACATTTACAATCATTGTAAGAACAAATTCTGTTTTTGTCAAACATATTACAATCGCTGTCAACATAACAACGACTCTTTTGACAAGAATCTGAAAATTTGTTATAATAATAGTTAGGCTGACATTCGCACAAATTATTTATACAGAACTCATTAGAACCACAACTGTATCTGTCTTTACAAAAACTTTGAACAGTTTGATTACAAATATGTGTTTTTGGATCCAATCTATAGCCAGACATGCATTGACACGTACCATAAGTACCATAAGAATGACAAACACTTTTAGTGTCGTATTGATTACAATCATTGTTATGATTACAATCCAAATCCAATTCACACTCATTGTCATAATAAGAATACTTATAACTTGATTGACATTCGCATATATTATTAATACAGAACTGATTAGACCCACAATTACTTCTATTATTACAATAATTTCCCACTGTATAAGTTGTTGAATTTTTAAGGACACATCTTTGCTTGACAATATCCATCTCATAATTTTGTGAACAGATACAAAAGTGAAAAAAACAGTATGTGTTTGGACCATAATATTCACAGTCGCTATGGTTAACACATCTATCAATAAAGCACTGATTGGAATTATTATCCCATTTATAGTTTGGTAGGCATTCACAGGTGTTATTCACACATATCTGAAGAATATCACCATATTTTTGACAATAACTACTAGAATTGCAGTGAGTTTTGATCGTATTGTTAGCCAACGAATCGTTGTGAATATAAATTTTTTGACAGATCCTTCGAAAATTCACTTCATATCCTTTATCACAAACACATTCATGTTCTTCCAAATCGCAAACTCGATTCGTATCAAAATCTTGACAATCACTATCTCCATAACATTCAAAATATTCGCATTTTAATGATGTTGAGTTCCATTTGAGATTTGGACCGCATTTACATTCTTTATCAAGACATAAAGGTATAGGATGTAAGCTATCATCTGTTGTTTTATTCAATTTATTCAATACTGAAGAATTGAGAGCATTAAATCCACTCAAATTGTGAATAAAAAACAATGAATTTATGAAAATAAATTTGAGTAATACACCCATCATTTCATATACTTTTAGGTACGCTTCAAAAGTTGTATTTGATGTGTTATATTATTATGAGTAAAAACATTAATATATAAAAGTGAGTTTGTTTTATATATCAATGCTTTTACTCATAATATATTGATCTGTGATAACTATTGTGAGTTATTGTTAATGAAAGCCTATCTATTGAGTATCTATTAATTATATTAAATAGAATTTTGTGCACAAATAGATAAAGCTTTTTTTTATCACACCATTCATAGACTATTGTTGTACATGATTTATTCAGTACTGAAGGATTGAGTGCTTTATATCCGCTTAAATCATTGATTCCAAACAATGAATTTATGAAAATAAATTTGAATAATACATCCATAATACTATATAATTTTAGATACACTTCATTTAATGTGAGTTAGGTTAGGTTAGGTTCAATGTTTTGTGATATTCATTGCAACATTTTAAAGAAAATCATAATAAATTATGGATCATAAATATAAAACATAGATCAAAGATAAATCAAATCAACAAATTATTTAATTGTTTTATTACTTTATTAAGTACATTGTACTTCATATCTAATGACTCGTGGTTTGTAATTACAAAAATAATATTTTGTCAAAATATTATAATCTTTGTCATCATTACAACTCTGTTGACAAGAACCTGAAAATTTGTTTAAATAATAGTTAGGCTGACATTCGCACAAATTATTTATACAGAAGTGATTAGAATAACAGTAGTTGTGTTCATAAATCCTGATATTTCTTTCGAGAGATATGTCGCCTCTTTTAAGACCCATTCATTTGAATCATGATTGTGTTCATTCTCCAACCGGTCCATAAGCTAAGAAAATATAATATTTTTCATTGAAAATATTCAAGTCTATATTCTTAATCATTGTATCGTCAGTTCGAGACCAACTGCAAGACATTATCATATCTCTTAAATAACCGACTTCTCGAGTTATACACCGAACCTGTTCTACAGCTTTTACTCCATAAGTACTGTCAATCAATCAATAATTTTTATTTAAAGAGGACGTACAGTATTAGCTTTAAGCTATTCTTCCGTGAGATCCTCTAAAAAAATGATTGTGCAGTAGATTTTGCCACCAAAAAAATTAGTAAAAACATGAAAATGCTTCGTCCGCGACAGGATTCGAACCTGCAATCTTCTGATTCGAAGTCAGACGCCTTATCCATTAGGCCACGCGGACTGATATCGTCATAGTATGTGAGTCCTTGGGATAATTGACATATAGAAGCAAATAACATAACATTAAAAATGGAATACTCTGTGATGATTGTATTGATTTTCATTCATATTTAATGCACTAATCATTGATAGAAAAAGTTGACTCTCTTTATCAGTGCATAAGAGTTTGAAATTGAACCAAATTTTTTGTGACTTGAGTTCTATACTCTCAATCACTGATAACTACTTGCTTTATTATGAAGCTATTTTGAAGCCTTGCTAATGCTAATGTTTTTTTATACAAATTAGACTCCATATGAAAGCGTTTATACATTCATTTTAAATTTTAAAGCACTAAAAGTTCAGTAATAACTTATAAGCTTAGGTTTTAAATGTTAGAGCCTTTTGATAGTACGCTATTTTTTTATCAATCTCTCTCTCTCTCTCTCTTTTACAAACGCTTTCATATATATTCATTGTTACAAATATTTGTTATGAATAAATGTCAATCAATTGAGAGTATTTCTTGAAATATATACTTTATTGCAATACATTTTGCAGATTTTATAAATCAAAGCAATATAAAAAGCTTTAATACTGAAGTATATATTTGATTTGAGCCAAATATGATTGATAGACTGTAACTGTACAAATTTATTTAAGCATTTAAATTGACATAATTTTTTATTCGATTTATTACATTTTAGACATTTTTAAATTGAGAATAAGGTGGTGGTGGTGCACAATAAGGTGGCGGTGGTTTAGAATAAGGTGGTGGTAAATCAGGGACTTGTAGAGAAACTGTGGGATTTTCAACTTCTGTTACTGTGCGTATTGTATTACTTTGATGGGCTGTTGAAACCATTCTTCTTCTTCTCCTCTGCATTATCCCAATGATTACCAATAAAATCAGAGATATAACAATACACCAGAGATACACCAGAGATATATTAAATGAAGTAGGTGTAGACTTAGGCCGATATTCACAGATCAAATCATTCTTATTAGGTTGATAGTTACCAGAGCAGATGCAAGTTTTATTTATACATATTCTGTTATAATCATACTCTTGACAGTCAGAATCAACATCACAGTCAAAATAAGCACATTTATTGTTTGGCTTAAAGTTAGGTTTGCAATAACACTTATAACCTATACAAACTTGATTATAATCGTTACAACCCTCGCCTTGGGAGCAAGACACGCTTGCTAACACACATGATTTAGTGGTTGAATTGAAATTCAGTACACATTTGCATAGATTATTACCACATAATGGATCAGCACTGCAATCACTGTCACTATTACATGATTTCTGGACCAATAATTCACAATTTATAGAATAATTTCTTAATATTAAAAAAATGATGGAGAAAATAATCATAAATGCTTCCATTATTAAAACTTTTGACTTTGAAACCTATTTCTCTTTCAATAATATAAGTATAACTCAAATTCTATTCTTGATATGAGTATGAAATACTCTATGTGTTTAAAATCAATTTGAGATCCGTTACCCTAATAGAAATGATATTCATAAGAGATTTCATATTTAAAGTTTTTGAATCTAATTCTCTATTACATATTTCAGCATAACTTGAAATTCTATTCTGATTATAAAAGTATTAAATGTGTTTTGATGTTTTGATGTGTTACAAAATTTATTATTTGATAACAAAAATTTATATTTTTTCATCCAATGAAGCAATTTAATTATCGAAAAAGAATTCAACAAACTATTGTTATTTTTTGCACAATTTTATCTTTATAATCATAAGAGTTTATTATTATAACTAGAGGTAATTTGAAAACAACTTTATTAAATATATAGATAATAAAATCATTATTTATTCAACAGGTTCTATCATTTTCTTAATTCAAATTATGCTTAACGTAAAGGGAAAACATTCAATGTCTTTTCAAATTGAGTTCATAATCATATGAAAAATAAAATACATTTCTCTGCGAAGGGAATGTTATAATTTCGTTATAATTTTTCGTTATAAGTTTTCGTTATAATTAAAAATATATATCAATACTTGAGTTTGTGAGAGTATTTTTTCACTTTATTTCATACAAAAACATTAAGAAATAAGATGAAAATGACTCATTAATAAAGAGCTAAACTTACCGGTAATTAAGATTTTTTTACCGATAATTTATGATACATAAAAAAGGATCACAAGTTAATTCTATTTAAATCTAATCATTTTTTAATTATTTGAATATAATCATATGGTTACGAATTTTACAGTAATTTACAGTATTTTACAGCATAAAACAGGAATTTAACATTTGTGTTATGCGTAAACTACGCGTAATTAACACTCAAAAATATAATTTACATGAAAAGTCCAAACTTAATAAGAAATGATTTTCATACAAGTTAAAAGTTTCTAAATAAAACAATCGGAAAAACTGAAGCGCGCGTTTTACATGTTTATTTATTGAATGTTATATTTATATTTTAAGGTAATTTTAACCTTAATGAAGATATGTAAGCAAATAACTAACTTCATACCTGAGCCAATTATTTATTAAATATTTAAATATTCAATAGAAAAGTTAGAGCCCAACTCCAAATAAGGTGTTGTACAAAAATGACGCAATAAAAACTATGATTTTTTTTGTTATTTAGTTGTTAGTTATGAATAACCTATAAACCATCGCATCAAATGCATGAATATTACCAGTCATTTCAATAATTTCTTTCCATATTTTGTAAAAGTTTTCACATAATTTTTAACTGATTAATCACTATTCAAACTATTAATTTAGAATTTTTTATTATTTTTATTATTTTTTTATTATTTTTTATTATTATTTTTAATAATAATTTAAAAATAATTGCTAATAAATAATTGATAATTTCAAACACAAGCTAATAAAATGTAATATTTTCCATTGAAAATATTGAAGTCTATATTGTTAACCATTGTATCGTCAGTTCGAGACCAACAGCAAGACATTATCATATGTCTTAAATAACCGACTTTTCGAGTTAAACACCGAACCTGTTCTACAGCTGGTACTGTCATCCATAAGTACTGTCAATCAATCAATAATTTTTATTTAAAGAGGACGTATTATCACCTCCAAAAGTCTTTGTTAAACTATGCGCCAAAAATCATTGAAATAAAACTTTAATTTTTAACTTTAAAAAGTTTTATAGTAAAGATAGCATGCATTCATAAAATAATATATCTTTATTAAATTTTATAGCATTCCCTCAAAATTTTGACTATAATTTTTTGCGAAATTTGAATTTTTACAAAGACTTTTGGAGGTGATAATACAGTATTAACTTTAAGCTATTCTTCCGTGAGATCCTCTAAAAAATTATTGTGCAGTAGATTTTTCAACCAAAAAAATTAATAAAAACATCATAGAAAATTAACGTCCGCGACAGGATTCGAACCTGCAATCTTCTGATTCGAAGTCAGACGCCTTATCCATTAGGCCACGCGGACTTGTATCCTTACGGTGTGTAAGTCTTTGGGATAATTCACTTATTGAAAATTGAAAATACTCTGTGATGATTGAATTTATTCATATTCAATGCAGTTCAGCATTTAAATTTACATAAATTTTTTATTCGATTTATTACATTTTTAATTCAGAATGAGGTGGTGGTGGATTACAATCAGGTGGTTTAGAATAAGGTGGTGGTAAATCAGGGACTTGTAGAGAAACTGTGGGATTTTCAACTTCTGTTACTGTGCGTATTGTAATACTTGGATGGGCTGTTGAAACCATTCTTCTTCTTCTCCTCTGTACTATCACAATGATTATTAATAAAATCAGAGGTATAGCAAACCACCAGAGATACGAAGTAGATGTAGTAGATGTAGACTTAGGCCAATATTCACAGACTAAATTATTCTTATAGTTTTCATTGTTTGGCTTATAGTTAGGTTTACACCGGGGCTTATAACCTACACAAACTTGTTTGTTAAAACCATGAGAGTCATAATCGTAACAACCCGAGCCTTCATAGCAAAACTTTTCAATTACTAATACACATGATTTAGTGGTTGAATTGAAATTCAGTTCACATTTGCATAGATTATTACCACATAATGGATCAGCACTGCAATCACTGTCACTATTACATGATTTCTGGACCAATAATTCACAATTTATAGAATAATTTCTTAATATTAAAAAAATGATAGAGAAAATAATCATAAATACTTCCATTATTAAAACTTTTGACTTTGAAATCTATTTCTCTTTCAATAATATAAGTATAACTCA
The DNA here is from genome assembly GCA_034696325.1 of Camisiidae sp. Lineage (NCBI taxonomy): Eukaryota > Metazoa > Arthropoda > Arachnida > Sarcoptiformes > Camisiidae > Camisiidae sp. Next base: position 8,091 of record JAQFZT010000833.1, read on the forward strand.
AATTCTATTCTGGTTATGAGTATGAAATACTCTGTATGTTTACGGTTATGATCAAAAGAAAAGCCCAAATTTGCTTAAAATAAAATATATACTTTAGTGTAAGGCAGCTCTTATGATATGAACACTTTTTTAATGCAAAAATTAGTCACTATTAGAGCTAAAACTATCGATAGAAATGATTGATAGAAAAAGTCATCACTACAATGTGAGCCATAATACAATATTTAACTTTAATTTAGTTAAAATTTAATGAAGGAGCCACTAAAGGAGCTTATGCATGCGCCGGACTAAATGTTCTGCCACAAAGACTAAATAAAACGGTCTAGACTGTATCATTTTAGACCACTTTATATTGTAATAAAGTATATATTTTAATGAAACTGCGCTTTTCTTTTGGACAAAACTGTACAATCGTTTCCATAATAGAAATGATATTCATAAGAGATTTCATTTTTAGAGTTTTTGAATCTAATTCTCTATTACATATTTCATATGCGTTACAATATGAAAAATTTATTATTTGATAACAAAAATTTTTAATTTCTTTCATTCAATGAAGCAATTTAATTATCTTAAAAGAATTCAACAAACTATTGCAAATTTCATTTTAGTTGTATTGCATAATTTTATCATTAAAATCATAAGAGTTTATTATTATAACCAAAGGGCAATTTGAAAACAACTTTATTAAATTATGTCTAAATATATAGATGATAAAATGATTATTTATTAAACAAGTTCTATCATTTTCTTAATTCAAATTATGCTTTACGTCAAAGGAAAACATTTAATGTCTTTTCAAATTGATTTCATAATCATATGAAAGATAAAATACATTTCTCTGCGAAGGGAAGCGTACGGTTATCACCAAAAGAAAAGCCCAAATTTGCTTCAAATAAAATATATACTTCAGTGTAAGGCAGCGACTATGTTATCAACACTTTTTTAATGCTAAAGAAATTAGAGCTAAAACTATTGACAAAAATTATTTATGATTCATAGGAAAAGTCTTTTATTTTGAAATGATTTATTCATTCTTCAAATGAATACTTTTGATTTTATTATCTTATCAACAGTTCTTCTCGATCTTTTGACTATTTTAGCCAATTGGTAACATTTTGATAGCGCCCACGATTCCAAAGACTAATTATTTTTACTTTTTGATCATCACTACAATTGTGAGCCATAATATTTAACTTTAATTTAGTTAAAGTTTAATGAATATTTGCTTTAATTCTAACAATAGAAAGCATGTCTTCATATCTGATTATCCAAGTTTCTTCAACTGTACTTCAAGTTTAATGTAATTTGAACTTCAAAGTAATCATTTTCTTTGATTTTCAAAGTTTTCATTTCTGAGTAATAATAAATCCTTTTATCATGACTTATCAAATCCTTGACTCATGAAATGCTTGCCAATGTTAACTTAGATCAATTCCTAGTATTTAATCTTTTGGAAAATTGAAAATAACAGGCGTTCAATATTTGAGGTACTTAAACTCTCAATTTTTAATCTAAGAGTTCATAATGAAATTGAATTCTTTCTTTGGGGATATTTGAAATCAAAAGTTTACAGCGATAGACCCCTAACAATTGAACATTTGAAGAAAACATAGAGAATGCCATAATTGCCATTAATAGAGATGAACAATAAACCAAAATGTTGCGCAATGTGCGCAAGGCTTGGGAAACAAGAATTAAACATTATATCGATATTGAAGGGGAACAATTTGAGCATTTGATTTAATCTATAATTTTTCATTTATTTTATATTTATTTATCTTAATTTTCAATAAATCAAATTATTTCATTTAAATCGATATAAAATTTTATGATGGACAAACAGAAATAAAATTGCTATTCATTCAATGCTTCCTATATGGTCTCCTTTATAATACACACGGTAGATCAGATTCTATTAGAATGGAATGTAAATTTTCAGTTGCTTCTACTTTGTGGTGGCTTATTTTTTAATACCTGTTTCTCTTATTATTTTTGCTATTAAGATAATTTGCGGAAAATCTAAAGCAAAAGTACAACAAAGTACTGTCATAACTTGTGGTTCACTTATTGTACAGTTTTGCGCGAAAGCAAAGCCGAATTTTGGTTGAATTAAAATATATACTTCACCGTTTGGCAGCTCTTTATGTTTTGAAAACATGTACTATCGTTTGATAAAGTACTGTTTGAATTATAAGAGCGCGAAAGGAATTATACGAATAACATGGAACTACACCTAAACTTTAAATTGATTATGAAACTTTTATTGACACAAAAAGTTTTAATATAAAGGTTTAGTGTGTGTGTAGTTTCATGTTATTCGTGCAATTCCTTTCGCGCTCTTATAATTCAAACAGTAATTTATCAAACGATAATACATTCCATTGCTTTAAAGTATATATTAATATTTGATGAGATTCGGTTTTTCTTTCGATTTAAGTGGTTAAACTAAACTGACACTTGAAATACACCCTTCACTTTTCAGACATTAATGTCTCTTAATGTTTGATGATCATTACGTTAATCTGCATGTAAGAAAAAAGCGTCATTAGTGTCCAAAAATTGAAAGATGTAGAAATCCAATTATTTGTTAAGTTTACAATCAAATTCATCAAAAAGTTCATAATATGTTAATGATCCGCCGCCATCCTATTCGAGGAAATAAAGACATGTTAATTAAACTTATAATTGTATCTTTGAATTATTATTTATATTTTGTCTGAATTTTAATAAATAATAATCAGCAAAGAATTTTTTATCATATCATTTTGACTTATTATATATCTACGGCAAAAATTCATGTTGAAAAATCCTTATTTCGAAATGTATGCTCTACTCTTTATTTCAGTTTTATTCAATTTCTGAGTGTGTATTGCCTTATAAAAATTGAGTAATACATGCAATCGATAGTAATCAACGAGTCGAATCGAACCATACTATATTTGTGAGACCAACCCCACGCGTTCTCTACGGATCCTACGTGTTCTTTCCTCGGATCAAATGTATACTTTTTCAGTTAGTTTTGACTCATTTCTAATTTGGTTGCATTTAAGAGTTCTCTTTTACTATTTGATGCATGATCAGCAAATTCATTACTTGACATTCATGAAGTATCAATAAAATCGATAGTTAGTATAGAAATCTGGACATTTATGCTTTCAGATGAAGGGTCCATCTGGACACTGGACGTGACACTTGAAGTCTGAAAGGGTGGCAGTCCTGTTGATAGCCATCACGATTATATCTATAGCAATACAAGATAATGAAAAATATTTTATAACTATTTAATAGCAATATTATCATTGATTCATAGATAAAGTAGTAAAAAAGAGGTGGTTTTCATATAGAAATAATATTTATCAATTAGTTAATAAATATTAAAATTGTTCCCCAAATAATATCTTTAAAGAAGCTTTCAATTTAAAAAATATATATTTATAAACATTATTCATATTGGTGAAATGAATTCAATAGGAATTTCCATTTTATTATTTTTATGTGGAATAAACATTAATTTTAAATATTGCGATGCTATCAATGTTAGTAAACTAAAATCGAATTATTCTACGGTATCCATAGGAAATAGTTGCAATTCAAACAGCAATTGTACACAATATGGAGATAATCAAGTTTGTGTCGATAACTTATGTCAATGTCTACCCGATTACTATTGGAATGATACTATGTGTCAATTTTATCCATGTTTTATTAATGAGCAATGTCAAATTTCTGACATTAACAGAATTTGTTCCAATTCTACATGCTTATGTCGTACTTACTATTACGAAGATTCAGTCAGCAAAAAATGTTTGCCTACTCCAAGTCCTGTAGAAAAATATTGTTCTAATATAAGTAATTGTGGTTCAAATCAGTTTTGTTTTAATAACAAATGTGAATGTCTTCCGGGTTTCGAATACACAAATACTTCAAATGAATGTTCATCTAAAAATTGTATATTCAATTACAATTGTCAGAGATATGATATAAACAGATATTGTAATGAAGGTTCATGTGATTGCAAGAATGGATACAAATTAGATCCCACAACAAAAATTTGTAAGAAAACAGTTGAAAAAGCATGTAAATCTATATATGATTGCGATTCTAATCAGTTCTGTGTGAAAAATCTATGTGAATGTCTTCCGGGTTTTGTATACAACCAGACTTCTTATAAATGCTTATTCGAATCCTGTAATTATAACAGTGATTGTAATCATTTTGATACTAAAAGACAATGTAATGGTGGTGAATGTCTGTGCAGTAATTATTCTGCAATTGATTTAAATACAAAGCTTTGTAAGTTAACAATCGATACGTTCTGTACCTCTAATTATGATTGCATTAAATCTGGCGATACTAATCAGGTTTGTGTTGATTATAGTTGTCAATGTATTCCTGATTATCAAATCAATTATGACTACGGGTATTGTAATTACAAATTATGTTCTTATGACTCTCAGTGTCAAAAGTATGATAAAAATAGAGTTTGCAAATCTAGCAGTTGTCAATGTGATACTGACTATACAGCCAATACAATTAATATGAAATGTGAATATTCGTATAGCTACCATTCCTCAACTAACCTGCTTTGGTGGACTACGATATTTCCTGCCATTGCTATTTTCTTTGGTTTGTGTAAGTGTTTCTTAGCTGTATTTGGTCGTTCAAATGTGAGCACTTCACCTATAGTTTCCTCAAATCAACAAATACCCAGCTCTTCTCAACATGTCACTATTAATGATGCGCCGCCTCCTTATAAGAAATGAAGACATGCGTACTTAATTTCATTTTAATTCTTTGTGTTTTCGCGAATCCAATACAATTATTATCACTTTTTTATCATGTTTCAATTTCAATACAAAATTAATTCTTGAAATAACTTTAAAATTTTATTTGGTTAACTCAATCAATAGACAGTTGTTCTCCTTCGATAACCATTTTATAAAATAAAATTTTTCAAAAAAGTTTATAACAAGATTTAAAATTTGATTTAATGTCAAACGAGATATTATTCTAATTTTTAACACCTTTAAAAAATAAGGTATTTATCAGAAAATTTGATTTAGCGTTCAGTAAGATTAAATTCAAGTTATTATTTACTATTCTACTATTGATTCTTGAAATATACTTGAAAAAATCACAGGAATAACTTGATGTTTGGTTGTGCAAAGCTTTAAATATGTATTCAGAGGTATTAAAGTTCAATCTGTCAGAAAAATTATCCCATTTTATTCAAAGTGTAGCTCGACTTTGAAGCCCTATTAGTGTATTGGGAGTACTTATATGTAAACCCCCATATAATATCACAATAATCGAAAGTAGGGAGTACAAGTGAATTTAAAACAATATTAAGAGCACTTTCCAGTAAACAATAACTAAGTCCATACAATAAAGAGATGCGATTTGAGATAGTTTTACACAAATTATTGATGTGATTATCGAATCTCCAGTTGTGATAAAAGATTACTCCTGAAACTCTTTTTATTTTTGCTTAGCCTAAAATTATTTCTTAACTAGTTTTATTTGTGGGACAGCCCATAACCATAAAACTTGATAAAATAAAAGAATGGATTCGTCGCATCATAAAACAACACATTGAATATATTTATAGATGCCTTTTTTAAGAAACTCATTCAGAACTTCTTAAATTCTATATTTTTAATCACTTGCGTGAATGAAACTATAAGTGTCTAAAAAAGGAAACAATAAATAAATTAAATGTTTTGTTTTATGATGCAGCGAATCAATTGTAATTTATTAAATCAGTGAATTCAATAAATGAGAATCGAATGGTAATGTCATAATTGAGCTTGTCTTCATTCATTTAGTAAAGATGCAAAATTTTCAAGTTTTATACTATAATCCTTATCAACACGCATCTGCACACCTTTATATACCCCTGTATATATTGTGCTTCAATTTCAGGTTGAACCTTCACCTGTGCTTAATTCTTTCTTTTTTAGAATAAAATTTCTATCATTTGATATGTTCATCACTATATTATCTCTTTTTGAACCATTTGTTTGATAGCAGTAAATATAAGGCCAATTTTTTACCTAATAGCTTGAGTTATATCAGACTATTGTATTGTATATACTTTTGATTCCGTTCCTAATTTTCATTTCTATTCCTATTCCGTTCCTAAAGATAACATACGATAAGCTTAGAAGAATCCGCTTGTTTTCATTTTTGATAATATTGTAGGAAAAAATTGGTCATTAAGTGGCATGTCTTGTTATAATATCAGAAATTGAAAGCGCTTATTGAATTATCGATAAAAAATATAGCTTAACTTTAGAATATGGACTCCGCCCCCGGGGAGCGTCACTTATATGGGTCGACTTCCTTAAGTGTGTAGTATACATAAAAAAATATTACTGTAAGGAACTCAAAGGGGCGGAGTTATAACGAAAAAACTTGAAAAATTCTAAACAGTATTCCTTGTTTCTGAGACATTTTTTGAGGGCCTGTACATACCATTTTGAACACAAAATTTTGTGCTTACTCACAAAATTTGGTCATTCTAGCTCAAGCGGTTCTTGAGATACTCGAGAAAACATTGTTTGAAAACTGTAAGTTTTTATAACTATTACAGTTTAATGTGAAGATCAGCAAACGAAGCCACATTGACAGTGAAAAACATGAAAATCCACTATTATCGCACTACCAATCATTGAATATGTCGATTACCACATTTAAATTTTTTTTTATTTTTCTAATATAACTTAAATAGATTTAAATTTTAGTGAAAAGATTTTTGTCTATTTATTTCAGTTTATGAGATATGAATTTTCTAATAATTTACAATTTTAATTCTTTCATTCGACCCCCTAACAATATAAGGTCTAAATATTGAGGTCATAAATCTTAAGTCTATGTTCTCTACTTATAAGAAAATTTTGAGGATAATCTAAAGACAAGGGGATTTTTCTAAGCTTATCGTACGTTATCCTTTCATTTCTATTCCTACTCTTGGAATCAACACTAATTGTATGTTTTCGTTTCACATCAAAGAAACTAATAGGCAATTCACACTCTTATATACATATAAAAGAAAGTCAAAGGATCCAGGAATTGAACCCAGATTCTTGAGGTAACATGTCTCATCGTCTGACTACTGAGCTATCCGGCGTCTAACTTGTATATGTGTTGACATTTTAGATCTTATTTTTGCATTTTTGATGTTATACAGTATGTGTATCAAATACTTTTGACTAACACTACTATTATTAATGGTATTGCGATCACTGCTTACAGTACAATAATCCTTAGTCAAAATAAAAATTAATTCTTATATGACTTAATAGCAAACATTTTTCAAAATTCCCATTGAAACTAATGTTAATTTAATTAAGTCATAAAATTTGAAGGAAATTAATACCAAAATTTTATCAATCTGAATTAGTTGATTTTTATATTTAAATTTAGTTAAAATAATCAATATTATACTGAATCAAATATTTGATCAATTTTCAGCTTATCCTTAAAGTGGTTTTATAGTTATGAAAAGGGCTATATATGTATCAAACATTGTTGATAAGACGCACTGTTAACAGTGGAGACCCTAACTCTTTGTTAACTTTTAAACTTCACTAATGGTTATGTATCTATCATAAAGACTTTTATTTTGTTTTTATTTTAAAATTTACATTTGACTAAAAACATATGAATATACTTTCGGATAATTCTGTTTTATTTCATGAATATTTGATATCAAACCAAATCGAAATTTTTATTTGTTTGGAATATTAGGACAGTAATGCATGCATTAATTTGCAGTTTTTAGACATGATAGTTAGCGCTTCACTTACAGAAGCTCATGGAATAACTCTGGGAATATCAGGGTCTTGGAATAACTGCCTGTATAAACATGATTTTGTTAATTTTATAACAAATAAATTATGTTACTAATCTTTAAATTACTTCAATTTTTCGATTCGTATTTCTCATAGAGTATAATATATGTTACTCTATCCTTGAGTAGGCATTATATAAGTTTTATACTGTTTGACTAGAGTTTATAAATTGAGTTACAAAATATTGATTGATACGCAATAAAAAAATGTATTAATAGATCAAATTATCAAAAACTATGAATAAAAACAATTAATTGATAACAATTAAGATTATATCTATAGCAATACAAGACATTGAAATTTTTTTTATTACAAATAGTAATACTACCATTAGCTCAAATAAAAAGTATTAAAATAGTTGTAATATTCTATATAAATATAATACTTTTCATTTATTATCAATTTTTAAAAAAATTATAGCATTTAATATCTTAAAGCATTGTTTATATTTGAAAAATGTACTTAATAGTTATATCGATAATTGCATTTTCTTGTGTAATCAACTTTAACTCTAAACATTGTGATGCTATAAGTACTGTAAGTACCACAAAAAGTAATGCCTTAAGAAATCATTGCCATTCAAACAGCAATTGTACACAAAATGGAGATTTGAATCAAGTTTGTGTCGATAACTTATGCCAATGTAAACCCAACTATAAGTGGGTTAATAACACGTGTACTTCGTATGAATGCTTAAACGATACAGATTGTAAAGAATATGACAGTAACAGAATTTGTAGGAATTCTCAATGCTATTGTCTTGATAACTATTCTGGAGACGCAGAGAGCAATAAATGTATTTCTTTAAATAAAACAACGACTACACCGGTCTTAATCATGAATTGTAATAATACAAGTGATTGTGGTTCAAATGAGTCTTGTATTAATTATAAATGTGAATGTCGTTCGGGTTTTAAATACAACCATACTTTTAATGAATGCATACAAAATAAATGTTTTTTGACTAAATATTGTCAGAAATATGATAAAAATAGTTATTGTAATGAGGGTTCATGTGATTGTAAGATAGGATACAAAATAGATCCTAAGACAAAAATTTGTAAGAAAACTTTTATAAAATCATGTAAATCTATACATGATTGCGGTTCTAATCAGTTCTGTGTTAAAAATCATTGTGAATGTCAACCAAATCATGTATTTAACAATGCTTCGAATTCATGTGAATTTAAAGACTGTAAAAAGAATACTGATTGTAATCAATTTGACACTCAAAGATATTGTAGTCGTGGTAGATGTGAGTGCAGTAAACATCATGTCATTGATTCAAATACAAAGTTTTGTAATGTAACAATCGGTATGTTCTGTAAATCTAATTATGATTGCACTAAATCTGGTGATAGTAATCAGGTTTGTGTTGATAATAACTGTCAATGTATTCCTGATTATCAAATTCATTATCATTACGGGTTTTGCTTATATAAATCATGTAGTCGTGACTCTGATTGTCAAAAGTATGATAAACATAGAGTTTGTAATATTCTTTGTCAATGCGATACTCACTATAGAGAAGATCCATATAGTAAAAAATGTGTTTATATATATTCTTATTTCTGGTGGCTTTGGATTGTTTTACTAATAACTGTAATTCTTATAATAATTTCTGTGCATAGAGTTTGCAAACGAAGGAATGTAGGCGTACATACTTCTAATATGAGTATAACAAGCAAATCGCCTATCGTTCACTTCAATAATTATATGCCGGACAGTTCACAAAAGGCCACTATCAATGATGTACCGCCTCCTTATTCGAAGAAATGAAGATAAGAGAACCCAAATAAGTTTTGAGTTATCCCGAAGTCTAATAATGTAACATTTATTTTTGTTTTATTTTCAATTACATATATGTTTAAGAAATGTGATCTTATTTATCCTTTCATTTCAATAAATAATGATCCGCTCAAAATAGTTGTTTTGTTTTCTATGCATAAGATTACTGAATAACATGGTATCCAAAAATGTCATAATTAAGAGATTACATTATACCAAATAATATAGATATTTTAAGGATTACAAATGATCTTCACACTTCGTGTAAAATAATTAGACAAGCTACCAAAAATGTTCAATTTGAAAGAATAAAAACCACTTTTGGTAATTTTCAAATTTTCAAGTTACGCATAAATTAGATTAAAATATAACCAATAATTCTATTCAAACAAATATTAGAGCATAGTTTTGATATTATCAATTGATATATAATAGAAAATATAGATTAAATTATCGAAAACTATGACTCGAAAAAATGAATGATAAAAATCAAGATATTTCATATAGTAATACAATGAAAAATATTTCATAACATATAGCAAAACTCCCATAAAATCATGGGAAAAATATAAAATAGATGAAATTATACATAGAAATAATGTTTACCGCGCAGTAAATAAATATTGAAAATAGTTGAAAATCATAAAGACTGTTATTTTGTTTTTATTTTAAAATTTACATTTGACTAAAAACATATGAATATACTTTCGGATAATTCTGTTTTATTTCATGAATATTTGATATCAAATCAAATCGAAATTTTTATTTGTTTCGAATGTTAAGACAGCAATACATACATTAATTTGCAGTTTTTAGACATGATATTTAGCGCTTCACTTACAGAGGCTCATGGAATAACAGCATGTACAAGAATAAGTTTTTGTTAATTTTATAACAAATAAATTACGTTATTAACCTTTAAATTATTCCAGATTCATATTTCTCATATAATATTATATATGTTACTGTATCCCTGAGTAGGCATTATATTAGTTTTATACTGTTTTACTAGAGTTTATCAATTGAGTTACAATATCGTCGCGTTAGAATTACAATTTCTATCTCGAAAAACTTAGTTTTGAGTACAATTGATTTGAAAGTTCACTATTAAATTTTGTGAGAATGGAAGATTATTTTCAAAAAATCTTATTTACTGTGAACTTCAGTTGAATAGAAGATTAGAAAGAGCTGAAAAATTTTCTGGTCCAGTTACAACAAATGGGTCAAATTAAACTGTTATTTTTGGAATAGAACTTGTGGCTCTCAAATTATAAGGAAACTTTAAAATTACAAGGTTCTATCTATAGTAATCCAAGGAAAATTTATGGTTGATTTTGAGCAAACGTGGACTGTCATTTTACCGATGCCGTAACCATACTTATTATACTTATTTTGACTTGTCTCAACAATAAAAATCCATTAATTTATCACTCGAGATCATCAAAGGTCATTCAAAAATTCGACATTAGATGTCGAATTTTTAATATTTTCAAAATACATGAATTCCTCCAAAACTAAAAAAATGAAAGTAATTTTTAATATTTCCTTCAGGATACACCTAAATTTGAAAAAATAGTGATTAATATTTCTTAAATTTTACAATATTTAGAGATAGATCCTTCTAATTCTGACGATTGCGAGTGAACGAGTTGAGATATTTCAGAAATTTTTTCTGCAATATATTCAGGATTTGATTACGTATAACCAGATATGCATGACTCAATTTCTCAAAAATTCGAGATAGAACCTATTAATTCTCAACCGACGATATATTGATTGATACACAATAAAAAATGTATTGATAGATAAAATTATCAAAAACTATGGATAAAAACAATTAATTGATAACAATCAAGATTATATCTATAGCAATACAAGACGTTTAAAAATTTTCCATTACAAATAATAATACTACCATTAGCTCATATAAAAAGTATTAATATAGTCGTAATATTCTATATAAATATAATACTTTTCATTTATTATCAATTTTTTTAAAAATTATAGCATATTTGAGGAATGAATTCAGTAAGAGTTTCAATTTTATTATTTTTATGTGTAATCAACGTTAATTTGAAATATTATGATGCTATAACTGTTAGTACTGTAAAATCCACTTATACTACGAAAAGTGATTCCATAGGAAATAATTGCAATTCAAACAGCAATTG